>SJYC01018610.1:0-22020 GCA_006408675.1 Madoqua kirkii
CCCCGCCCAGGCCTGGGAGAGACGCCTGCAGCGGGCCCACACCCCCTTCTCATCTAACGACACCCATGCCGTCTTTAGCAGAACCGCAGTCATGGAGGCGACCCAGGAGAGGATCAGGGAAGACAGAAAGCGTCAGCGCGGACACGCCTCGGGAGAAGTCTACTCTGACCTGGATGGCACCGGGAGGTCAGGAAGCGCTAGAACATTCCGTCTTCAGCAGAGCCCCATCTCGCGCCCCCACATTTCCCGACACACACAGCCGGTGCACGGCGGTGGAGGGAAGGCGGGCTCAGGACAGGCAGACTGGGACAGGCAGGCAACGGAGAGAATGCTTGAGGAGGAGGGGACAGCATGAAAAGCACCCAGAGAACTGGCAGAGTGCAGCGACCAGGGGAGCAGAAGGGCGGCGCGGGCCGACGCGCAGAGAACGCAGGGCCTGCACGCAGAGAGCGCGGGGCAGGGGAACAGCCCCTTACCAGGCACCCGAAGCCCACAATTACACTTCCTGCTTCACAGACACAGACAGGCCCAGGAGGGCCCCTAAGTGCTCCAGGTCAGGGGGAGACAGGGGGCCAGGACAGGCTCCCAGATGCTCTGGGCTGGGGGTGAAGCCAAGTGAGAGCCAGCGCTGGTGCTTTAAAAATAACCTGCTGAGGAGTCAAATTACAGTGGCCAAGGTGAGACCAGAAGGCCAAGCTGGGCCTGGGCAGGAGAGGAGATGGGAGGTGGGGGGAGGAGGGGGGCGAGGCCAGGAAGAGTTCAGCACGTGCACCTGACCCTCACCCCTCACCCTGGGGTCTTCCTCGGCAGGCCCAAGCCTCCCTCAGGCTTCCTGTCACTCCCACCCCACCCCCAGTCCCAGCAAGACCTTGGGGCACCCCCAGACTGCGTGCCTGAGCATGACCCGAGAGACCGGGCCCTGGTCTGCCGGGCCGCTGTCCTCAGCTCACTGCGGAGCGAGCAGGCGGTCACGGCAGCAGCATTTCACCGCCGCTGCTCTGTCAGCCCTTCACTGCCCTAATTTCCCGAGGACCCTGCGCTGGCGAGATCTACAGTCTTCCTGACATTTCACCTTCCGCTGCTGAAAAATTCATCTGGTCCTGATGTGGGCTGCTCTCCCCCGCGCGCGCGGGGTCGCCAGATTGATTCCACTGCTGGTAACACCAGCTGCCACTCAGCCAGCCTTCCCGGGTTGCGGCGGCGCGGAGCCCGGTGCCAACTGGATGGGAGCTTCCAAAAGCCCCAACTCATCGCCCCTGTGCGCAGGCTTTTACCTTTGTTCTCCATCTTGAGTTCACCTTTTTTTTTTTAAATAGAGGGCCTGTTAGTCTTCCGGAAATTTCACCAGCACACAGCGAAGATTTTTCTCATTTTCAGGTACTTGCACCTTTCTTTAAAGACTGTTTTCACAGGGTTTTACGCCTGGCGAGTCACAGGACCACAGTGACATGGACGGCACTGACAGGGCAGGAGCAGGGCTTCCTACGGTCCTCGGGGTCAGGCCCCTCCTCCGCCCCCTTCTGTCCCTCTGGGATCTCTAAAATTGCAGATCTGACCCTGAAACCGCCTGGCTGGGAGGGCTCGGGTGCGTCACTCCGGCCTGCCCTTCAGTGGCCGCTCCTAACCCCCAGCCTCCTCCTGGGAAGTCCTGCTCTTGCCGGGGGCCCAGAGCACATGGTGGTCGCTGCCCCGACCCAGCTGTCTACAGATGCACGCACAGCGCCGGCCCCCACCACCCGCTCCAGCACCGAGTTTCTCCCGGAGGCCACCAGCGCACCACCCAGCCCCTCCAGAGCAGGCCAAGGGGCGGGCCCAAGCCACGCCCACCCAAGCCACGCCCCCACCAGTCTCTTAAGGCCCGCCCCTTCCAGCCACGCCCCCTTCCCTTCTAGCCAAGCCTCCCCAAGGCAGCGCTCAAGGCCACGCCCTGCCTGGCCATGCCCCCTCCCACATCCCCAAACAGTATCATCAAAACAGAAGGCAGGCCTTCAAGGTCTCACCTCCAGTCAAAACACAACAGCAAAGTGTGTGCAGGGAGGCCTGAGGCGCACGATGGGTGGGCTGACTTCTGGAACCCGGGGACATGCCTAGTGATGGAGGCTGGTTACCTACCTTTGGGTCTGAGAACCTAACCAGGATAAAAGCCCTCCCCAAACCTCTTTCCAAACCTCTCACATAAATAAATGAGGCACAAATCCACCGCTCTCAAGGACTGAACTATTTCTCCCTGACCCACAAACTCACGTGCTGAAGCCCTCACCCCAGCACCTCAGATTGTGACTGTACAGGCAGGCAAGGCCTCTGCAGAGGCGATTCAGATGAGGTCATTAGAGTGGAGCCCTGATTCGAAAGGACCGGCACCCACATGAGAAAAGGGCTTTGGGACACAGCCAGGCCCAGAGGGACGGCCACATGAGCGGAAGCCGCGGGGAGGGCCCTCGGAGGACCCCTGGACCTCAGGCTGCAATTATTCACGCACATCTGTGGGTTCTGTCGTGCAGACCGGAGCAGATGGAGGCTGTGGGCAGGGCAGAGCACCGTGGAAGGAGCCACCTCGAGAAGGTCCATCCTCCAAAGCCACGGCAGCTGGCGGCCCCGCCTGCATCCCCATGGAGAGGGGGCCGGGGGAGGGCGGCGGGGCAGGGAAGAACAAGGCCAACCACACGGCTGGGGTTGAGGGAGGAATCGGGCACAGGGTCTTTTACAGTCTTGCTGGAAAACTTAATTCAAATTGGGCTTTGTCTAAGCACCCCCTCATGGCCTGAAACCTGGAGAAAGGACCATGATCGAGGTGTGCTGATAAATGGCGGAGCGTGAAGCCGTGAGGCGGCGTCCAGCGGCCAGCCCAGGGGACCACATCTTAGTTAACATCTTCATTAGCAATCTGGAAGGAGCAGTAAACAGCACATTAATTAAATTTCCAGATGATGCTAAATTTGGAGGTGCTACAAACAGTCAGTGAGGACAGAGAAATGAGGCAGATGGGATCCAAAGAGGTTAGTCAGGAGTGTAAGAAGCAATCCAGGATTCCGTCTCCAAGAAAAGAAGCTAATTAAAAACCTCCCCCGTGTTCTGGAACTCCATCTAACTCCAATCAGATGGCTGCACAAGCACAATGCGGGCGGCCCTTGCTGTCTGAGTTCACTGTCCAGGCCTCGGTACCCAAAATCGGAAACCAGAAGCAGTGAGCCCGGCTCAAATGAACCCGGCAGTCAGAACCCTCCTCACCTGCGGTCCGAAAGTCGAGGCCACTTGGCTGATGGGAAGCTGCTGTATAACACAGGATGCTCTGTGACCCCTCGAGGGCTGGGATGGGCGGGGAGGCTGAAGAGGGAGGGGATGTATGCATACTTACAGCTGACTCAGCGATGCTGTACGGCGGAAGTCAACACAATATTGTAAAGCAGTTATCCTCCAGCTAAAAATAAGAGGCCCACAGAGGCTGTGCTAACACGGCACAGGCCACACAACTCGGTGCCGAGGAATACACCCAGCGGGTCTGGGATATTTGGGACAAGCAACGAAATACTGGGTCTGTAAAATCTGATCGATTTCTAAAGAGAGGTCAAGGCCCTGTGTTAAGATCACTGATCTCACCGGCCTTAAACACCAAGATTTGAGCATTATCACAAACATCACTCAAAAGTGGGGACCGTTATGTCTCTGTTCTTGGCGACAAAAACCAACAAGAAGAAAACATCTTTATAACAAGGAGTGTTTACAGAATCCTCGCCCCAGAAACAATGTCCCCAAAGCCTGAAAGGATGTGGGCCAGTGGCTCTGGAATCAGCGGCAGATCAGCGTAGCAAGGTCCTGCTGGAAGTGCGCGAAAGCAGGGTTAAGCCAGGCACCGGGCACCCCATGCTCCCGGCAGGGCCATCACCACACCAAGACGCGGAAGCCACTCCAGTGCCCATCGCCGGGTGAGTGGACACAGGCGGCATGGTGTGGACACAGAGAGGACCATCACTCAGCCATAAAAAGGAGGCAACCTTCATTAGCAACAACACGGATGAGCCTGGAGGGCACTACACTATGTGAAAAATAGCCATCATATAAAGATGAACCCTGTGTGAACTCACGTCTATGTGAGACCGAGGAGAGAAAAAAAGAAAGGGCTCACAGCTACAGAGAACAGAGCGATGGTCGCCAGAGGTGGTTGGGGGCTGTGGAGAACTGGGCCAAAGGGGTCAGAAAGCCCACTTTCAGTCATGAGATAAGTGGGTCCTGGGGATGTGACTCTCAGCACAGCGACTGCGCTACCAGCTCGTGCTGTGTGCACAGCCGTGTCTGTTCCTGGTGATCAGAGTGTCTCTTCTGCGACCCCATGGACTGCAGCCCACCAGGCTCCTCTGTCCATGGGATTCTCCAGGCAAGAATACTGGAGTGGGTAGCCATTCCCAAGACCCAGGGGATCCTCCCGACCCAGGAATCAAACCTGTGTCTCTCGCATCTCCTACGCTAGAAGGCAGATTCTCAACCACTGCGGCAGCTGGAAAGCCCACAGCTGAGAGTACTGCACCGCACACTTGACTCTGTGGTCACCCCACCCTGAGCGCGCCTGATCTCATCTGTGCTGCGTATCTAAAGGTCGCTGAGAGAGTCTAACTGTATGTGACTCAAATCGTTACAGTGTACACCGGAAACTAACACAGGTGACATGTCAATTATATCTCAATAAACTGGAAAAACCTCTAATAAATGAACTGCCCGCGCCTGGCACCTTAGTATTCAGAGGTAGCTGTCACGCTCAGCACATCTCCTCACGTGCAGAACGGGATGGCACGGCGGTAAGAGCCAGCAGCAGTGTGTGACCTGCCCGGCAACCCCCCACAAGCCAGGGGGTGGGGCTTTGGCCCAAATCTTCCAGGCAAGCACCACACCCCACGTGCTCGCACTGGCCTCCAGCCAGGCCCTCTAATGGGCCACCCCTCAGCCCTGCAGCCCTGGGTCCAGGCTGTGCAGAAGCTCTGCTTCCCCTGCGCAGGCAGGCAGGTGGCAGGTGAGCCGGAGATGGGCGGGGGAGTGTTTCTCTTCGCCAGGGCCACCTCATATTCTTCAACGACGGATAAGCCATTCAGGGGAACAGGCAGCAAAGAAACACACAGCTTCTTTGGCAAGGAAGAGTTAATCGTATCTGCATCCTGAAGGAAACAGCATTAGACCAAAACAGTAACTTGATCCCAAAATAATATTCCACGTGGATGGTTTCCCATTTCTCACCAGACACAGGGACCGCAGTGAAGGACCTCCACGTGAACCCTAGATGGAAGAGGAGCTGACGAAACACACAGCTAACGTTCACGCAGCACACGCACCCTCCATGCACGGCCCCCATGGAACCGCAGGCCCTCACCCAGGATCCTCCCCAGCAACACCACCTTTGGGTGACGCTGGTCAGCGCACAGCCCTCCCACTGAGAAGCCCGTCGGGTCTGTTAGCCGCAGAGCAAGAGAGCCCAGAAAACCTGCACATGTTAAATGGGGCGCAGGCCATCACCATCTCCTGCCCTGCCGCACTCAGCCTGGGGTGCGGAGGACAGCCGGGGCCGGCCCTGTGGGGACCCCCACATCCGCAGGGCTGGGGTCAGCATAGAGCTCCCGGGGCTCCCCAGAGACTGCCCTCCCCAGAGACCTTTCCGACTTCTTTTCAATGTGCTCACCCTCACCACCTGGATCTCGGGAGAGGACTCACCTCTCGCCTCCTAGCTGAGCACCTACCGCCTGAAGGAAAGGCATTCCCTCTTTGCACATCCCACGCTAAAGTACAGGAATAACTCAGAAGAACGGAGAGTTTAAACATGGGGGTAGCGTGCGTGTCTGGAGCCCGAGACCCGTGCTGCGCCAGTGTGCGGCCCCCAGATGGATCAGCCGGCTCTAAACAGGCCCCTCCTCCCCAGGTGGGACTCTGACGGAAGAGACGCTGCCAGCTGTCAAGGGCACCGCCCGGAACAGGATCCACTGCCAAATCCCAACCCTGTCCCCACCAGACAGGCAACCCTGACAGCCGCTCGGCCTTCCTACGCCTCGGTTTCATCAGTAAACTGGGCGCACGACGAGCGGCCGCTCCTTGAAGTGCAGAAGCAGCGTCTGATGCCCAGGGCCACCCGCCTTCATGCCAGCTGCTGCCACTCTCACGAGCTTAAATGCGAGCTATCACTCACCAAACCACGTCTATAAACCAAACGTGGCAAAATCCACTAAAACCAAGAACGTTACAGTCTCCCAAGGCGGCAGAAACAGAAGCCAAAACAAATAAATGGAACCTAATCAAATTTCGGAGAAGGCAATGGCACCCACTCCAGCGTTCTTGCCTGGAAACTCCCATGGACGGAGGAACCTGGTGGGCTGCAGTCCATGGGGTCGCTGAGTCAGACACGACTGAGCGACTTCTCTTTCACTTTTCACTTTCATGCATCGGAGCAGGAGATGGCAACCCACTCCAGTGTTCTTGCCTGGAGAATCCCAGGGATGGCAGAGCCCAGTGGGCTGGCGTCTATGGGGTCGCACAGAGTCAGACACGACTGAAGCGACTTAGCAGCAGCAGTAGCAGCAATCAAATTTACAAGCTTTTGCACAACAAAGGAGATGATAAAACAAAAACACAACCTACAAAATGGGAGAAAAACATTTACAAATGATGCAATTGACAAGAGCCTGATTTCAAAAATATACAAACAGCTCATACAACTCAACATCAAGAAAATAACCCAATCAAAAAACGGGCAGAGGGTCTAAGTAGAAGTTTCTGCAAAGAAAACATGTGCTGTGCTCAGTCACTCAGCTGTGTCCAACCCTTCTCGACGCCACGGACTGCAGCCCACCAGGGTGCTCTGTCCATGGGCTTCTCCGGGCAAGAGTACTGGAGTGGGTTGCCATTTCCTTCTCCAGGCAATCTTCCTGACTCAGACCAGGGATCAAACCTGCATCTCTCATGTCTCCTGCACTGGCGGGCAGGCTCTTTACTGCGAGCCCCACCCAGGAAGCCCGTACAAAGCCTCTACAGCGAAGACACACAGACGGCCAACAGGCCATGGAAAGACACTCAGCATCACTAATTATTGGAGAAACGCAGATCAAAGTCATGCGGTGCCACCTCACACCAGTCAGAATGGCCGTCATCAAAAAGTTTACATATAGTAAAAGCTGGAGAGGGCGTGGAAAAGAGGGAGCCCTCCTACACTGCTGGTGGGAATGTGAACTGGTGCAGAGGTACAGAGAACAGTAAGGAGGAGGTTCCCCAAAAAAACTAAAAGTAGGTTTATCATATGATCCAGCAATCCCACTCCTGAGCAGCTATCTAGGGAAAGAAAAAACCTCTTTATTCAAAAAGATATATGCACGTCAATGTTCATCACAGCACTATTTACAAGAGCTAAGACATAAGAGCAATGCAGATGCCCATCAAGATGAACGGATAAGGAAGATGCAGCATGTGTATGCACGGGAGCACGACTCAGCCATGGAAAAGGAGGAAACGCTGGCATTTGCAGCGACACGGACGGACCCGGAGATTCCCACACTAAGCGGAGGAAGCCAGAGGCAAGTGTCGCATGGTCTCACCCATACGTGGAAGCTGAAACAGGACACAAATGGGCTTATTCACAAAACAGAAATAGACTCACAGACACAGGAAAAAATACATATGGCTATCAACGGGGAAAAGGTGGGAAGGGATAAACCAGGACTTTGGAATTAGCATACACAAACTTCTATATGTAAAATACACAAGGCCCTAGTGTATAGCACAGGGAACTATATATTCAATATCTGTTGTAATAAACCACAATGGAAAAGAATATGAAAAAGAATAAACACCTATATATGTGTAACTGGATCACTTTGCAGCACACCAGAAGCTAACGCGTTGTAAAGCAACTATAATTCAATAAACAATTTAAAAAATAACATGACCATAAAGTCTGCCCGGCCTCTCTTCCTGCTGAGGACCTAGACATTGGCAGATGAGCTAAGTTATACCGTGGTTCCTATCAGTGCTTACAGGAGGAGGAAGATCTCCAGCCTCTGGAGCCCACACGTAACCTCTCAGAGTCCTGCCCGTAGCTGCACCTACTCCACACGGCATGTCACTGGGGGAGAAGTGAAAGGTTTCAGGCCTAAGAAGTGGCTTGCTGCACCAGCCAGAGCACCGGGACCCCTGGGCACCTTCAACCCTCAGAGGAGCCCACCTGGGCCTGGGGCGCTGCTGCCGCCCGGATCACCCCCACAGGTCTGCCGTGGGCAGGGCGGGACGCTCGACTGCAGGCCGAGGGAAGGAGGCCGTCTCTGGAGGGACGCCTGCCAAAACGTCGGCGGGAGATGGTGGCCGGACCTGGAGGCCGCCTGCAGGGACGGGGGCTGGGGAGGGAAGGGCGGGTCATTGCCAAGCACTTCCAGCGACACAAGAAGCCTCCGAACCCTAAACAGAACCTCTGCCCAGGCTGCGCCGGGCCGCCCCTGAGCCAGGCAGAAAGCCAGTCTGCAGACCGGCCTGCGTCTGCCTGCAGACATGGGGACCCGCCTGAAGGACCCCGTGAGCCCAGGGTCAGCAGATGCCCATACTTCGCTTCCCCTTCGGAAGCGCGACGCTCACTGGACACGACACGTGACTCTGGTTACTGAGACGCGAGCGTGGTTGACGCTGTGACTCCCAGCACCCTGTGCCTGGCCCTGGCGGCTCTGTGCCCTGAATCCAGGAGCTCCCAGCAAGCTCCACGCGGAAGAGGGTCCCAAGAGATCACTACTAACACGGCTCCCCCTCCAGCACCCAGGCAGTGAGAACATCGTTGCCCAGCTCACCCGGGATAGCTAAAGTCAGAATCAGCTCCCTGTCGATAGCGCGGGGGGCACAGCTGCAGCGGTCTCCAGGCCGCCCGTGACCCCGCGGGCGCTGCACGGGTGGGAGGGCCGCTGGCTCGGAGAGAGTGTCTGCCTGTCTAGGTCACTTCAGCCCACAGCAAATTCGCTATTGTTTTCCAAGAGAGAACAGAGCTCTGCAAGACGCTGTCTGCCTGCAGGCTGTAGCGACGTAGGCTGCACACATGGTGAAGGGTCCCAGAGACGGGAGGGTGAAGGCGGGCCGGGCGGAGAGAGCCGTGGCTCCCAGACCCTGACCCGTCCCCCTCTGCTGTTTCACACGCACAGAGACGGCGAGAAAGACGCAAGCCCACCGCCCTCTGAAGGTGCAGGAGAGTGAGGATGAGTGTGGCTGTGCCCCCCAGTGGAGACCCTCAGGCTCGCCCCTCTCCTGCCCCGGGGTCAATGCTCAGCGCACAGCTGTGGTTCCAGCCTCCTTTCTTGGGCTCTGGACTATAATAACCGCTTATTACAGTCTCCCTCCACCCACGGTATCACAGCTTCTCTGTGGAGCAGCACTTCCCTGAGGACACACCTTAGGGACCACACACCCACCCCTCCACAGGCAATCAGACCCCCGGGCACTCACTCTTATAACAAGTGGTCCACAGGCAATGAGACCCCCCGGGGACACTCACTTCACTGTAGCAGGTGGTTCGGGGCACCCAGACCCCCAGGGACACTCACTCTTGCTGTAGCAGGTGGCCAGCACGCCTCTGTCTGCCGGGCTGGCACTAATGTGCCAGATCTCCCCCGCCTGATGCAGGAGCACATTTTTATTGATGATGTTGTTCTCGTCGTCAAAGTCTATGACGTGGACCTACAGACACAAGGAAAGAGCCGGTCAGAAGCTCACACACTCCCCACTCACCCTCACAGGACACAGAGACTGCCAGGAGAACAGAGCGCACCCTGGACACCGCGACCAGCTCCGTTCTGCGCTGACAGCACTTACTTCTACACGCGCATCTGACTCTATGCCTCTCAAGAGACAAGTGTGGAATTCCTGCCAAGTATTAAGCCTGCGAACGCAGAACCCTACCCTCGCCACGCCCAGTCCTCCACACGAGACGCGGAAGGCTCCATCCCCTGCCCCGCACGTGGCACAGTCAGGCCACGGCCAGGGTCAGGGCCAGAGCCTCCAGGAAGGGGCTGCCAGGCGCGACCGTCCCAGGCCTGCGGCTTGGCTGAGCGGGCCAGGGCGCTGCTGCCTGCCGAGGAGCAGGCTTAGCCCCGACCAGGCCCCTCCACAGTGGACACAACTCATGTTGGAAGCACCGAGGATGGAGGGGGTGAGAGAGTGCTGCACGTCAGGTCAGCACTGCTTAAAATGCTTCCTAGAAACATGACCGACAGCCGCTGGGACCTCTGATTGCACAGCAAGAACGACAGCGTCGGGTTTCAGCCACTAAATGAAACGTCAGACGTGCCAGTGCCGCGCTCTCCCGGATGACTTCCAGAGGAATGAAAATGATGCTCACATCCACTCTTAGCAATACTGGGGAAATAAGACTTACAGGTTTTAAGTCAATTTATACTGATAATCGTGGATCTGCACAAAGACCTACATCCAGCCAGGAATGCTCGCTGTGGCACTGAGGCCCTGATGAAGCCCAGAGCCACACGTGTGCCTGGCAACGGGGAACTGTTCAGGTGAACCGCCTGTAATGCAGGCCGGAAGCCAGCTGCTCGTCTCTGAGCACCATCCAGTGCCGGGAAGAGGGTCCATGACAGACACAAGAGGGGAAGGGAAGGTCCCTCAGGTGTGTCTGATTCTTTGCAACCCCACAGACTACACAGTCCCTGGGATTCTCCAGGCTACAATACTGGAGAGAAGCCTGTCCCTTCTCCAGGGGATCTTCCCAACCCAGGGATCGAACCCAGGTCTCCCTCATTGCAGGCGGATTCTTTACCAGCTGAGCCAGCAGGGAAGCCCAGGAACCCTGGAGAGGGCAGCCTACCCCTTCTCCAGGGAACAAAAGGAAAACAGAACCGGTAAAAGAGCCGCACAAACGCTCCAGGTGCTTTTTGCTAAAAAGTAAGCACGTTCCAGTGAGAGAATCAGAAAGTGACTGGTCACCTTTGGGTGATGAAATTATAGAGGCTTTTCCTTTACTTCTTTGTGGACTGGCTTTATTTTTAAATTTTTTTCAAGCACTGTTTTGCAGTCAGAACAAACACTAAAATGCTATTTTAAAGCACGTTTCCATGACACCCGAAGCACCTCCCCCTGCTGGCCCAGGGCCTCCGGCTGGGTCCCTGGCGGCTTCCCTGGTATCACGTACTCACATGGAATCGCTCCCCTGTCCCTCGAGGGCAGGCCTGGGCAGAACTCAAAGCCCACCACTGCCCCCTACAGCCTGCTCGACCCGAGCTGCGGTGTCCCCGAGACTGCGATGGCCGTGCGGGGACGGAGCTCCCGGGGTTGCTGGGACCACGCCGCCCGGCAGAGGCCACTCTTCTCCGGGGGCAGTGAGGAGATTAAACACCAGCAACACAGTTTTTAATCTTTGAACCTGTTTTCAGTCAGTTTCTCCAGCACTCATAGCCCAGTATAGTTTTCACAGTGGGTTTGGGAATACTCCGGGTGGAGAGCTTCCATATAAAGTTTAGAACAGTCACATGGGAACACAGACTAAACAGCAACACACGAAACCAGCAACAATCTCTGTGCTCTAAGAGTGAGCAAGAAGCTTCTTTTTAAGTATCTGACACGTTTCCTCCTTATCAGAAAATCCGCGAGCGCTGAGACAAGGATGCGCTTAGGGAGCACCGTCAGGACCCCCGCGTGGGGAGCACGGGAGCGCGGGTTTCCGGGTCCTCCTCTGGGGCCGTGGCCCCGGGGCGCGCACACCCTCCCCTGCGCACGGGCGGCTCCTGGCTGGGGAGCCGCCCCTCTAGCCTGACCTCTGTCGCACTTCCCGCTGCCGCAGCGTCCCGCACCGCCGGGGCAGGCTCCTCTTTCGCAGGGCGTCCAGCCAGGCTCGCCCGGGTCTTCCTCGGCTTGTCTCCTAGGCGCTCAGCGGGAAGCGTCAGCCTCCGCCCTCCGTGGCGGGGCTGGGAGGAGTCCACCTCTCCTAACCTGACTCTCCTAACGCGCCCTTCAAGCTTCCGAGTCTAGGCTCTTGCCACACAGCTCGCCCACAGCAGGCTCAGGGACTGGGCCCGGACACGTCCTCCGTCGGGCCGCGCAGGCGGGGCGGGGGCGGCAGCGCCGCAGACAGGCAGGGGCCACAGGAGCGGCGCCTCTAATCCCAAAAAGAGCTGGGTGGGGACAGGAGGATCTACCATCGCTAGCCACGGTTACAGGGGAAGAGACCGGGGCTGACAGAGCTGGAGCAGTGAGGCTCGGTCCAGAGCACGCGCCGTGGACTCCCCGTGGTCGGGGCGCAGGGGGCGCCCACCCGCCACAACGCCGGGCTGGGCACCACAGCAGGTCAGCAGAGGACCAGGCAGCGCTGCACCCCAGCGGAGAGGCGGGGGCCCAGCTGCCTGCGCCCAGGGCACCCCCACTTACGCCGCTCACATCACGTGCGCACGCACTGACGCGCGCCGTTGCAGGCCAGTTACAGAAGCAAGTTACATCGTGGAGAAAACACTACGCTTACCGTGAGGGCAAAAGAAGACGGATATGAGGAAAAGAGTGACTCCTCCTGGCTCCGAGGGGGGAGCCCGTGCTCGGCTGGGATGCAAGTGTGACGAGGTCTTCACGCCCCTGCTGAGCTTCTGAAATGCTTTTAATTGCTTAGAATGAGGGCAAGGGCTTCCCTGGTGGCTCGGCTGGTAAAGAATCCGACTGCATGTGGGAGACCCGGGTTCTATCCCTGGGTTGGGAAGATAGGCTGGAGAAGGGAACGGCTACGCACTCCAGTATTTTGGCCTGGAGAATTCCATGCACCGTATAGTCCATTGGGTTGCAAAGAGTCGGACATGACTGAGCAACTTTTACTTTCAATGAAGCTCAAACTCATATTTTGAGTTACCATTATTAAACCTTTAATGTTGGACTTAGGCCGTGCAGGGCTAAGGGCGTAGATAACACTCCATAAGGGTTTAGGACCAGGGTTTTCAAACTTACTGGGAAGCCTGTGAAGGTGCTTTTACTCCAGGCCACTCGAGTTCTCTCAGAATCGGGGCTCAGAGAAGGCGGCCCATCCTGAAAGTGAGCACGTGCCCCCAGGCCGGTGCACCCTGTCCATTCCATCTCTCATGGAACTCGGTAAACTCGAAAATTCAGAGGCAAAAAAAATGTGGCAAAACTGGAAACCAAAAAGTGAAAGCTCCCCCCAGGAAAAGTACAGCATGGGCATCTTTCCATGGGAGGGCGTCCCTGCACCAACCTCGGCCCTCTGTGGGGCCGCAGGGCAAGAAGCTACGGCTCAGCGGCTCCCCTGCAGACACCACGGCCTCCCCGCCAGCACACCCTGCTTCTCTCCCGGATCCAAGGCCAGCCGCGCAGCCTGCAGCTCGGGAAGGCAACACCTCAGGCAGGCAGGCTCGGGCTACGGCGATTCCAGGCGCTGTGCCCACGGCTCCTCGTGGCTCCCAGCCGAGGGTCTGGGGCCACCAGCCCCAGCAGGGCCACTGGGGGCCCTTCGGCAGCGGCGCCTGCTCACTTCGTGTCTCTGTCACTTTCTGGGGATTCTCACATCTCAACCCTCCCACTGAAAGGAAGAGTTAAATTTTCACTAAAACCTTTTTACTAAACCTTGGAAATCAGGCCCTTATCCCATATGGCCAGTAGGCTCTCTAAGGGGCTTTGGGGAGGGAGGGGGTTGCACCCTATCTCCTGGAATTCGGCCTTCAGGCGCCAGCAGGAAGGCAGGTCCTTATCTATTGTTTTATGGCCCTCCAGCCTTCACTAGAGCCCCAGGGAGTTTGTTTTTCCTTCAGAGACTTTCCAGAAAGTTAATTCCCAGGTAATAACTAATTGTCAGAATGCAGACCAGCGAGCCAGGGGGGGGGGGGACAACATTCAGCCCACAGCAAGGGGACATGTGGTCAGGGGCCAGGGAAAAGCTGGGGCACGAGCAGGTCAGTGGGACAATCGGCCAGCTCCCTCCTCGGGACCACACGTACACCTATAAGCTAGAGACACACGCAGCAGAACTGCTTCAAAAGGAACATACAGGACGCGATCAATACAGCGAGACCAGAGCCCTCAGACCACGAAGAGGGGAGCGATTCCCGAGTGAGATGGGAGGACGGGTGGGCTGGGGGCAGGTGCACGTGGGCAGGTTTGAGGCGCAGACCTGAAAGGGCTTCGTGGACACCCCACAGCGGTCAGCCTGGCTGCTCCTCAATGGGACAAGAATGTGCAGGTGCCTCTGCAGGGAAAGCCCGGCAAAGAAGCAAATACGCCCCCATGCTGCAAAAGCCCCGCTCCCAACCAGGAGCACCTCCTCCGGCAGAAGGGGAGCCCCAACGGGGGGCTCCAGGACGGCCTGACCGGCTCGGACCGCAGGCAGCGCCCCAGGCAACAGAAAAAGCACAGAGGATAAACCAGCTCATCAGACACAGAGAGGCCAGCATCTGCGACAGCTCCTGAAATTTTCAGGAAAAAGAGCTGAGCTGAATTAAGAGCATGGACTCCGGCGCCGGGAATCGACAGCTGCGGGGAGGTGCTGACGGCCTGAGGCGAAGCCTGGGGCCAGAGACCCTCCAGCAGCCCCCATCCCAGCAAGGGCCCAGCCGGGGCAAGGGCGGGGGCTTCCGGGCGGCTGGGGGTCGCGCCAGGCCACTGTCACTGTCCCAGCTGCAGGGCAAGGGGGCGTGGCCCTGGGCCACCCGGAAAGCAAACCTCAGCAGCCACAGCGCTGCAGTCCCGGCACGCCCAGGGGGCGGGGAGACGGGTGCTTAGTGGCCACCTCGCCACAGCCCAGCTGGGCCCCTGGAAGGAACCACGCGGCTACTCAGGGCCAAGTCTTCTGTTTGGAGATAGGGCCAGGGCACTGCCCACCCCACACACCCCCGGGCCCTGTCCAGCCCGCGTTCCCCCAGCATCCCCGGCCAGGACCAGGTGTCACCGCCTCTGCCTCTCATCAGCTGGAGGCTGCAGGCAGCTGCGAGCGCTCCCAGGAGGGGGATGCACGCGGCACTCACACAGGGACACGCGCAACTCACTGGGTGGAGAGGACACAGAGGGAGGCCCCCGGACGGCCTCGCTGCGGGAAGCAGGGCAGCACGGGGAAGGGGACAGGGACATTCGGGAAGGAGGGCTCAACATCTTAAAACACAGGTGGCTCAAGCCCTGGTTGGCGAACTCACGCGGCCAGAAAAAAAAAAGCTGATGTTCTATCGGAAAGGTCAACGGTGCAGGCCAGGAGCTGAGTGAGGCTGAAAAGCAAGCAGCTGGGGAGAAGGCAGCTGGTCGTGCACCGGCTCCGTGCCCGAGCCTGTGCCCCCACCACACGCTGCACTGGTCCTCCCAGAGGGGGCATGCGCCTCCCCACTGGCACCGGGCGCCTCCTCGCCCAGCCCCCCAGCAGCTCCCCAGGCTGCACGGGGCCACTCTCCTCTTGCCTCTGGGATGGCCACGGCTAACTCATTTTATAAGTAAATCAGTCCCATCTGACATCTTCCAGGAGAAGAGCAACACAAACACAAACACACACTCACAAACCCAGAAATTATAAGAAAACAACTTACATCATCCTCACATTCCCTGAAGATAACCATGGCTCCGGGTTTGGGCCCTTTTGACCTATTTCTAGTCTTTATGCAGAGATGCAGTTTTGTACTTTATACACCTTTGTTATATAAAGGCATAGCTGACAGAAGGGTCTGTAGCATCTGTGATGCTTCTGAGGAGCCTCAGCTTTCGTGCACGCAGTGAGTGAACACCATTCTGAAAAGAAGGAGATTCAGCCAGGGTAACCACGTGGCTCTCCCATCACAACTGGGACGTCCTACTTTGCAGTCTAACCTTTGCACAGTGTGACTGCCTTCCGTTTTCTCCCCACCCTCTGTACTGTCCCAATAATGCTCCTTGCAGGTAAAGCTTTTTCGATGTTTTCGGTGTATGGAATACAGGTTAAATACGTGAACGTTTACGTGTGAAGCTCTAGACGGGTATCACCAAGTGACCTCCCAGTGACCGTGCCAACACGAAGTCGTGTGTCGTGTGTCCGCACAGGAGTAGGCTCACCACACCCATCCGCACCAGACAGTCCCCAAGGCGATTGACACCACCCCCCGGGGGCGGGGCACGGCCTCGCGTGTGCCCCCCCAGGGTTGAGGCAGGTGAGTCTCCACAACATCCTTGCACCTGTGTCCATGGCTCCGCCGCCACTGGAGGACGAGGAAGATGGGGTTGGTCCATTCGTTCAAGGCCAGACAGTCTGGCTGAGGCCAAGCTGAAAACCCAACCTAGAGAACCCAATATTCTTCCTATCCTAGAGACACGGGCCACAGCCTGTCTCTCTCCCTGGATCGACCAGCAGTGATGGCCTAGACTCTACATTGAGACGGGATTATGGCCTTGTCCAGCCTCAGCTAGAAAGTGCCGTGGGCCATCAAACCGGTCCTCCACAGGCCGGGGTCAAAGGGGTGACACCGACCACGGACCCTGGTGCCCTCGGCCACATGCACGGTGACCCCGAGGCACCCATAGAGCGCTACACTAGGGCTGTGATGCCGCGCAGAGCGAGGTTAAATTCCCTCATCCAGCCGTTACGTGCAGCTGGCTGTGTAAATCCCAGTGAAAGCTCTGTCCTGTTTGCGTGGCATTAATTCTCATGTGCTGCTTGAAAAATCAAGAACAAAATGGCTATAAAACTAAGAACAGGCTTGGTAATTAACATGTAGCCATTTGTCAGAAGTCCTTACCTGATTATCATACTTGAGAGACTGCGTCCCAACCAAAAACCGAATGGCGTCTGTCTCCGCGGTCTGAGGTGTGAGGGCCCGCGCCTGCAGGGGGAAGGAGAGGGCACACGTGGATGGAGGCGGATGGACAGCCCACGCGGGCAGCTGCCGCCCCCACCGCTGCTGGGGAGCCCTGGGACAGAGCGTCTGCCAGGCAGCTTAGAAACGTGCAGGACAAGCCTCGACTCTTGTACGATCTGTGACCCGACTGCGCCTCCGAAGGATCCGGAAACAACTGTAATTGGACACAAAAATTAAACAGTGAAGATATAAATGTTTTTAACAAAATTATTTAAGTCATCGACTGGTTGAACAAACTATTCTTCAACAATAACAGAGCAGAAGATGGCTCCCACTGAGGGCAAAGCAGGGGGTTTGACCAAGTCTCCTGCAGAGCCAGCTAGAAAAACTCAATCCAAACCCTGAGCTTGTTTCAAGGCTTCAGGAAGCGGCCACCGGGCATGAACCGCAAGGCCCAGCAGAGGAGGAAGCTGGGGGCGGGGCTGACGGCCGGCCACGCTCGCCTGGGCTAAAGGCTTCGGCCTCCCTCCTGGGAAGCCCTGTAAGGGCAGGAAGGGGCGCGGAGAGTCTACAATCCTAAAGCGCCGGAGGTGGGGAAGGTCGGCGCTGAGAGAAGATGCTGAGGAAGACGCTGGCGGCCACGCCCCAACGCGGGACCATGAGGAACCGCCCGCGGGGGCACCAGCTAGAGCAGGGCGGGACCTCCCGGCATCTCAGGAGGCACCGCAGCTCCGTGGGGCAGAGCAGGGGGCTGCCCTGGGGGCCCCCAGGGGAAACGAGCGCTGCAAAACCCGGAGCCGCGAGCACTTGCCGGCCTGGGCCAGGGCGGGCTGCCTCCGCCTGCAGAGCCCACAGCGCGGGGACTGGGCACTGGAGCTCCGCAAGGAGGACCGGAGGGAGACGGGGCAAAGGCTTAAGGAGGCGCAGACGCCAGGCGGAAGGGCCACAGCAGGGCCAGAACCCACGATCAGACACAGGGACACTCACAAAACTGGAGAGCAGTCACCTCCTCAGACAAGAGGGAGAACAGACGGAAGAGGCCCCCAGACACCTGAACCCGAGCTGGCATGGGGAGGCGGGGGGAGAACCAGACCCCGTGCCGGCAAGGACAGAGACCCCGAATGAGGAACTCACGCAGCCTCTGAAGACGCAGCAGGTCTATGAATGCAGCTGTAAGACGGCTGCCCTGAGCTTCAGTTCAGCAGGTTAGAAGGCAGCGAGCCTCCCTGTGCATTGGTTTGGAAGCAGCAGATCCACTGACGGATTGACGATGATTCCTGTTAAGTCCTAAAATATCAGCCTACAAAACGGGGGCGAGGGCGCCTGACCACAGCCCTCGTGGGCAGCTGCTCCTCACTGTGGTGACGGAAACACAGGAACTTAGGCACCGGCTCAAACACACGCAGGACACAGGAGGGGAAACTCCAGGGAGAGAAACCTGGCGCCGGGGGCACCGCCCGTGAGCAAGGCGTCAACCGGAGAAGGCAAGGCACACACGAGGGGCTGGGCCTCAGCTCTCGGTCCCGAGCAGAGCTCCCGAAATGCGGCGGCGCCCAGCAGAGCCCGCCGTGAAGCAGCAGTCAGCAGAACATTCTGCAGTCAGAAAGACGAGAAGCCTGAGTAGACTGGGCAAAAGATCGCGATCGACTGTGGGGAGTCTGACCGGAGACAGGAGAGCAGGGGAGAAGCCGAAAATCCTCAGACGCCCCGGCATCCAGTCACCAGGCTACTTCCGGGAGGTAAGAGCAGGCAGGTCAAGACTAGAAGAAACACCTCGGAAACGCTGAGAGAGGTTATGCTCACCACCTAAGATGGAAAGGGAACGTTTAGGGTCTGCTGATTTTAACCAGACTTTCAGTAACGGATTTAAATGCCTCGAAAGCACTGCTTGTTTAAATTTTTTTAAACACAAAAAAGAAGGAAGGCCATGAACACAAGTCAAAGGGCTGCAGAAGGGCGCGCACGCTCGGCGCCTTCTCACTGCAGCGGCGCCACGCTGCGCTTCGGCCTCTCGACGGCTCAGCGGTGCCGCATTCTACCCTCCAGAGCTCGTGACCTTCAGCCAGCGGTCAACGTCTTCCTGCATCGTCCTGCCGATTACACCAGTTGTCTCTCTGTCCATACTGCTGGCTGAACAGGGCAGGCAGGCACGGGCGGGGACGCTGGGAGAAGCCTCGAGGGGCCGTGGGGGCTCAGGCACTGGGGCGGCAGCCGCAGCAGCGGACACGCTGCGTCCCCTCCTCTCGGGGCTGACCCGGCGGACGCAGACGGAATGCAGCGTTAGGGGCTTTCACCGGAGCTTATACACACTTACAGACAGCCGTGGCCGTGGCTGAAACGGTGCATGGCAACAGGCACACACAGCGCTGTGAGTGATCCCAGCCGTTACAGAACCACACAGACAGATCGCGGGCCGAGAGCAAGAGGCTGTGGGCTAAGAGGGTCTGGCCACCGCCCTCTTGGCCAATGTGCTCCTTCCCACATTCCACCCACTCAGGGTCTCTTGCCTCAAAATCTGCACACAGTCCATTTTCATGATATTTCCTTGGTAGTAACGCTGACCCTTGAACGGACATTCTGCAACAGCAGTAAATGCTGCAGCAAACAGTTACGTCCCCAGTACGCAGCAAACTCGACGCCAGCTGTCCCCTGAGCTCGCGTTGCAGTCCTCTCATGGGGCTGGAAGGGCCACCCGGCACACGTGGACTGACTGCATCTCCATGGCCGAGTCCAGTCCACCGGCTGTCCTTGTGAGATGGCAGGAAAGCCTCCACGGGTTTTATTGCTGCCGCCTCTACTGCTAAGTCGCTTCAGTCGTGTCCAACTCTGTGTGACCCCATAGACGGCAGCCGACCAGGCTCCCTCGTCCCTGGGATTCTCCAGGCAAGAACACTGGAGTGGGTTGCCATTTCCGTCTCCAATGCATGAAAGTGAAAAGTGAAAGTGAAGTCGCTCAGTTGTGTCCGACTCTTTGCGACCCCATGGACTGTAGCCCACCAGGCTCCTGCATCCATGGGATTTTCCAGGCAAGAGCACTGGAGTGGGGTGCCATCGCTTTCTCTGACAGGTTTTATTAAAGACCTTCAAACACCCCACAGGTGCTGGGCCCTCCCCCTCAAAGAGGGAATCTTGTGGCATTCACAGCCCACACATGATTCCAAATGCTTTCAAACTGTCCTAAATCTGCGGGAGAATTCAGAGGTTGGTAGCACAGCACAGCACACAGCCTGGACAGCACACTGTCTAAACCTGCATCACAGACACGGCTCGCACAGAGTGCCTCCACACAGGGAGGGATCCAGTTTCCAAAGGCAAGGACACAGCCGCGCACCTCTGCACAGGGAGCCGTCCAATTTAAGGGCCAGCCTGGGAAAGGCATCAGAAGGAAGGTCCACGGACGCCATGCTGTCTGCTACCTGGCCTGCCTGTGTCTTTTGCTGTGGCCCTTCCCAAACCACGTGCCTGCCACTCTGGCCTCAGCTGTCCCCGTCGCTCCAGGAGCAGAGCAGCGGCCCCTGTTTCAGTCTGGTCTCTGCCAGCTCCCGCTGCCAGCGCATCAGCCCAGACGGGCATACCCTATGCCTGCTGCCATCCCTAGATGTCCCCAAGCTGCCACCCGTGGCGGGAGCACTTAGGAGCTGGAAGAGGTGGACGGCCGCTGTTCAAAACACGTCCCGCGTGCTGCTGCGAGATGCCCACCCTCTTCAGAGGTTCCTGCGCCTGCCAGGCAGCATCAGCCAGGCCCTCCGTGTACTGTCTGTGTTCACTTGCCCTCCTGAGCGTCCCCTCCAGCTGTCTGCGGGCCCAGGGGCCCCGCGGAGCTCGGCAGGCCTGACCCAGCTCCCAGCTCTGAACTCGCCGCTGGGGCTGCGTTTTCTCTTTCTCTCCGCTGGGGCGGGCCCTGCGTCCGGCTCCTCATCCTGCTGACCCCGTCACCGGTCCCACTGCTCCTCGCTGTGCACGCTGTTTGCAGAACCCAGGGCAGGCACAGCGCCGGCGGGGAGCCTGCGGGAGACCTCAAGGCGCTCTGAGAACTGCCGCCATGCTGATGCTCTCCTGACTTGCACAGCAGCCGCAGCAGCAGAAACGCCACGTTCCCTGGAGGCTGACCCAGCGGACACGGTCAACGGGCAGCCTCAAGGGCTCATTCGAGCTTACAGGACAGGCATGGGGGTGGCCAGGCGGGGACACTGAGAGGCACAGAGCTGTAGGTTACCTCTACTGTTACAGAACCGGGCACTAAAAGGCGTGGGCTGAGAGAGCCTGGGCACCACCATCCTGGCTCACTCGCTCTCTCCTGACACGTAGTAACTGCTCTTCAGAGTCAAGAAAGCCGGGGCCCAGAGAGCTGTGTAAAGAAGTGCAACAATCAGCTCCTTCTTTTAAGGTAAGAGAAGATATTCAGATAAAATACTTGAGGCCCAAGGCAAGAATTCACTCCACTAACTTGTCCAAAATCCCGGGAAACAACAGTTTAGTTGCCTCAAACATCCAAAACCGAAGATCAAAACCTCTAGGCTATCCGGGGGATTAAAGAGATCGAAAAGTCATTAAGCAGCACTGGAAGAAGATGCACGCTTTTGGGGCGCAAGGTCAGGGAAGCGCCTCTCACCCACAGGCGCCCTCTGGACGCACCCACGTGTGCATCTCTGGAAAGCCCATCTCGGCCAGAATCCCTATCACTCACTAGTTAAGACGACTCCAACCACAGGAAAAATAACATCTAACGATATGACTGATGTCAGAATTATACAAAATATATGTACAATGTTAAGCAGACTGCCCAGGACACAGCTCTGTTCTCAACGGGTCGCTAAGGCACCAGTCTTGACTGACAGAGCACGTATGTGAAAGGCGCTCCATCGTGTCTGACTCTTTCAACCCCATAGACTATACAGTCCGTGGAACTCTCCAGGCCAGAATTCTGGAATGGGTAGCCCTTCCCTTCTCCAGGGGATCTTCCCAACCCCGGGACCAAACCCAGCTCTCCAGCATTGCAGGTGGATTTTTTACCAGCTGAGCCACAAGGGAAGCCCCGTGTGACAGAGACAGCTGTCAAGCCCAACAGTTCCTGACTCACAGGGCACTGAGATACCGCCTTGCGTAGAATTCACCTATAAGAACTGTTTCATTGTAATAATCAGAATAACATTTACTGAATGCTAAATTCACTAGATTTGAAGAGGTCAGTTTTCATTCCAGTCCCAAAGAAGGGCAATGCCAAAGAATGCTCAAACTACTGCACAGTTGCACTCATCTCACACGCTAGCAAAGTAAT
>SJYC01018613.1:0-11426 GCA_006408675.1 Madoqua kirkii
GCAGTCATGTGAAGTTGGGATGGGGTACTCGCCTTTCCTCACAAGTCACTGCAGGGTAATCAGGACTCATCTCACGTTGAGAGGGGAATCTCAGTTTTTCTCGAGTTGGAGTGGGAAGCTTAGGATTCCTCTCCAGTTGTGACTGGGACCTCAGGGTACCTCTAATGTTGCCTCAGGGGAGTCAGGACACCTTTTAAGTTGCCAGGGGAATTTGGGAATGCTCTTGGGTCACTGCAGGGGAGTCGGGCCTCATCTCTAGTTGAGGTGGGAAATTCAGGGTTCCTCTAGAGTTGTGATGGGTATCTTGAGGTTCCACTTGAGTTACAACAGGGCCCTCAGGGATTCTATCTAGTTGCATTGTGGGAATCAGACCTCCTTTTTGATGCGAGGGGAACATTGGGGTTCTCTCAAGTCACTGCATGGGAATAGGGCCCATCTCAAGTTGAGGCACAAAACTTGCGGTTCTTCTTCAGTTCAGACATGGATCTTGGGGTTACTACCAAGTTTCAAAAAGGTAATCAGGGCTCATCTTGTGTTGAGGCATGAAACTCCTCTTTCCCCTCAAGTTGTGAAAGGGGTATCAGGCCTCTTTGAGTTGAGGCGGGAAACTCCTGATTTTTCTTGAGTTGCAACAGGGAATTCATACCTCCCTTCATGCAAGGGGAAACTCAGGATTCCATTCAAGTTGCTGCAGGGGAATCAGGCCTTATTCTGAGCTGAGGGGGAACTCAGTGTCCTTTCGACTTGCGGCGGGAAACATGGGGTTCCTTTTGAGTTGTGATGGGGATCTGGGGATGCCTTTAAAATAGCAACCAGAGAGTCAAGACTCTTCTCAAGTTGAAGTGGGAAAGTCGTGTTTCCTCTCGAGGTGCAGCAGGGGAGTCGGCCTTCTTCAATTTGCAGCAGAAATGTGGGGTTCTTCTCTAGTAGTTGCTGGAAACTTGGGGTTGGCTGGAGAGTTGCCACAGAGTCTGAGAGCTTCTTTCGAAATGCAGCAAGAAATTAACGTTCCTATGGGGTTGCAGCATTGAATGCAGGATGCCACTGCAGTCCTGTTAAGGAAGTCAGGGTGACATAGTGCCTCTGGCGACACTGGGCACGCCCCCATCTGCATTTTCTCGGCAAAATTATCATCATGGAATGAGCGTCACAGCGCCTCTGGCGATCCTGGGCACACCCCCTTCTGCATTTTCACGTCAAAATTATCATCATGGAAATGAGCATCAGAGCACCTCAGACGACCCTGGGTATGCACCCTTGTACATTTTCATGGCAAAATTATCATCATGGAAATGAGCATCACAGCACTTCTGGCGACCCTGAGCACACCCTCTTCTGCATTTTCACATCAAAATTATCATCATGGAAATGAGCATCTCAGTGCATCTGGCAACCCTGGGTATACCTCCTTGTACATTTTCATGGCAAAATTATCATCATGGAAAAGAGCGTTTTAATGGAAAATTTATCATAATGGAAATGAGCGTCACAGCACCTCTGGCGTCCCTGGGCACGTCCTTTTCGGAACTTTCGTGGCAAAATTATCATACTGGTAATGAGTGTAACAGCGCATCTGGTGACCGTGGCATACCCCCTGTTGGGTTTTCATAGCAAAATTATCATAATGGTAATTAGTGTCACAGCACCTCTGGGCACCCTGGGCATGCCTCCTTCTTCATTTTCATTTAAAAAATGTAATGGAAATGAGCATCACACTGCCTCGGGCGATCCTGGGCATGACCCCTTCTGTAATTTCATGGCAAAATTATTATAATGGAAATAAGTGTCACAGCTCCTCTGGCGACCCTAACCTCGCTACATACTGCAATTTCATGGCAAAATTATCATAATGGAAAAGAGCGTCACAGGGCCTCTGGCGACCCTGGACACAAACACTTTTGCAATTTCATGGCGAAATTATCATAATGGTATGAACACTTTCATGCCAAAATTATCATAATGGAAATAAGGCTCACAGTGCCTCTGGCAACCCTGGGCTTGCCCCCATCTGCATTTTCATGGAAAAATTATCATCATTGTAATGAGCATCACAGCGCCTCTGGCGACCCTGGGCATGCCCCCTTCTTATTTTCATGGCAATATTATCATAATGGAAATGAGTGTCACAGCGCCTCTGGCGACGCTGGGCACGACCCCTTCTGTATTTTCATTTCAAAAGTATCATAATGGAAATGAGCGTCACAGCACCTGTGGTGTCCCAGGACACGCCCATTTTGCATTTTGAACAAAATTATTTTAATGGAAATGCGCATCACAGTACCTCTGATGATCCTCTGCAAGCCCCACTCTGCATTTTTATGGCAAAACTATCATCATGGTAATGAGCATCACAGCGCCCCTGGCAACCCTGGGCATGCCCCAATCTGCATTTTCATGGCAAATTTATCATCATGGAAATTAGCGTAATAGCGCCTCTATCCACCTGGGCAAACCCCTTCTGCATTTTCATGGCAAAATCATCATAATGGAAATGAGCATTTTCATGACAAAATTATGATGATGGAAATGATTGTCACTGCGCCTTGGCAACCCTGGCACACCCACTTCTTCATTATCATGGCAAAATTACCATCATGGAAATGAGCGTCACAGACGCTATGACGACCCTGGGCACGCTTCCTTCTTCATTTTCATGGCAAAATTATCATCATGGAAATGAGCATCACAGCACCTCTGGCGACCGTTGCACATCCTTTCTGCATTTTCATGGCAAAATTATCATCATGGAAAGGATTGTCACAGCACATGTGGCGACCCTGTACACAACCTTTTCTGCATTTTCATGGCAAAATCATCGTCATTGAAATGAGCATCACAGCCACTCTGGCAAACCTAGGCACTCCCCCTTCTGCAGTTTCATGGCAAAATTATCATAATGGAATGAGCCCTTTCATTGCAAAAGTATCATAATGGAAATGAGGGTCACAGCGCCCTAGTGACATTCGGCATGCCCTCTTCTGCATTTTCATGGCAAAATTATCATCCTGAAAATTAACGTTTTCATGGAAAAATAATCATAATGCAAATGAGCATCACAAAATTTCTGTTGACACTGGGCACGCGCCCTTCTGCTTTTTCTAGACATAATTATCATCATGGAAATGAGCGTTTTCATGCCAAAATTATCATAATATAAATGAGTGTCACAGCACCCCCTGTGACCCTGGGCATGCCCCCTTCTGCATTTTCATGGCAAAATTATCGTCATGGAAATGAGCGTTTTCATGGCAAATTATCGTGATTGAATTGACTGTCACAGCGCCTCTGGTGACCCTTGGCTCACCCCCTTATGCATTTTGATGTCAAAATTATCATCATGGAAATGAGCATTTTCATGGCAAAATTATCATAATGGAAACGAGCGTCACAAGGACTCTGGAGACAATGGGCACGCCCCTTACTTTATTTTCATGGCAAAATTATCATAACGGAAAAGAGCGTCACAACGCTTCTGGCGACCCTTGGCACGCCCCCTTCTGCATTTTCATGGTAAAATTATCATCACGGAAATGAGCATATTCATGACAAAATTATCATACTGGAAATTAGCGTCACAGCGCCTCTGGCTACAAAGTGCATGCCTGCTACTGCATTTTCATGGCGAAATTATCATGATGGAAATGAGCGTCACAGCTCTTCTAGCTACCCTGGGCACGCCCCCTTATGCATTTTCATGGCAACATTATAAGCATGGAAATGAGTGTCACAGCAACTCTAGTGACTCTGGGTAAACCCACTTCTGCATTTTTGTGGCAAAATGGACATCATTGAAATGAACGTCACAGGGCCTCTGGCGACACTGTGTAGGCCCCATTCTTCATCTTCATTGCAAAAATTATCATCATGGTAATGAGCGTCACAGTGCATCTGTGATGCTGTGCACGCCCCCTTCTGCATTTTCATGGCAAAGTTATCATCATGGAAATGAACATCACAGCCCCTCTAGCTACCCTGTGCACAGCCATTTCTGCATTTACATCCAAAACTATCATCATGGAAATGATCATCACTGTGCCTCTGGCGACCCTGGGCACGCCCTGTTCTCCATTTTCATGGCAAAAATTTCATAATGGAAATGATTGTCACAGAGCCTCTGTCGATCTGTGCACCCCCCTTCTGCATTTTCATGGCAAAATTATCATCATGGAAATGAGCGTCACAGGGCATTTGACGACCCTGAGCGCGCCCACTACTGCATTTTCATGGCAAAATTATAATCATGAAAATCAGCGTCACAGCGCCTCTGGCGACCCTGGGCAGGCCCCTTTCTGCATTTTCATGTCAACATTATCATCATGGAAATGAGCATCACAGAGCCTCTAATGACCCTGGACAAGCCCTCTTCTCCATTTTTATGGCAAAATTATCATCATGGAAATGAGCATCACAGCACCTCTGATGACCTTGAGCTCACCAACTTCTGCATTTTCCTGGCAAAATTGTCATCATGGAAATGAGCGTCATAGCGCCTCTGGCAGCCCTGGGCACGCCCCCTTCTGCATTTTCCTGGCAAAATTGTGATGGAAATGAGTGTCACAGTGTCTCCGACGTTCCTGAGCTCATGCCCTTCTGCAGTTACATGGCAAAATTATCATCTTGGAAATCAGCGTTTTTATGGCAAAATTCTCATAATTGAATTGAGTGTCACAGCACCTCTGGTGACCCTTGGCTTGCCCCCTTATGCATTTTCATGTCAAAATTATCATCATGGAAATGAGCATTTTCATGGCAAAATTATCGTAATGGAAACGAGCGTCACAGCGCCTCTGGCGACCCTGTGCACACCACTTTCTGCGTTTACATCCAAAATTTTTATTAATGAAATGATCATCACTGTGCCTGTGGTGACCTTGGGCATGCCCCCTTCTCCATTTTCATGGCAAAATTTTTATAATGGAAATGACTGTCACAGAGCCGCTGTCGATCTGGACACCTCCATTCTGCATTTTCATGGCAAAATTATCATCATGGAAATGAATATCACAGCTCCTCAGGCGACCCTGGGCTCGCCCCCTTCTGCATTCTCATGGCAAAATTATCTTAATGGAAATGAGCATCCCAGCACTTCTGTAGACCCTAGGCACACTCCTTCTGCATTTTCATGGCAAAATTGTCATCATGGAAATCAGTGTTTTCATTGCAAAATTATCATAATGGAAATGAGCGTCACCTCACCTCCAATGACACTGGGCACGCCCCATTCTGCATTTTCATGGCACAATTATCAGCATGGAAATCAGCAGCACAGCACCTCGGCCGACCCTGTGCACATTCCCATCTGCATTTTCATGGCAAAATTACCATCATGGAAATGAGCATGTTCATGGCAAAATTATTGAAAAGGAAATAAACCTTACAGCGCCTCTGGTAACACTAAGCACGCGTCCTTCTGCATTTTCATGGCAAAGGTATCATCATGTAAATGATTGTCACAGCGTTTCTGGTGACTCTGAGCATGCCCCCTTTTGCATTTTCATGTCAAAATTATCATCATGGAAATGAGCATTTTCATGGCAAAATTATCATAATGAAACGAGCGTCACAGCGCCTCTGGCGACCCTGGGCACACGCCTTTCTGCATTTACATCCAAAATTTTCATCATGAAAATGGTCATCACTGCGCCTCTGGCGACCCTGGGCACGCCCCTTCTGCATTTTCATGGGAAAATTATCATCATGGAAATTAGCATTTTCATGGCAAAATTATCAAAATGGAAACGAGTGTCACAGCCCCTCTGGCAACAACGGGCATGCCCCAATCTGCATTTTGTTGTCATAATTATCAGCATGGAAATGATCGTTTTCATGGCAAAATTATCATAATTAAACGAGCGTCACAGCGCCTCTGGCGACCATGTGCATGCCCCCTAGTGCATTTTCATGGCGAAGTTATCATTATAGAAATGAGCGTCACAGCTCTTTTAGCATTCCTGAGCACGCCCCCTTCTGCATTTTCATGGCAAAATTATCATCATGGAAATGAATATCACAGCTCCTCAGGCGACCCTGGGCTCGCCCCCTTCTGCATTCTCATGGCAAAATTATCTTAATGGAAATGAGCATCCCAGCACTTCTGTAGACCCTAGGCACACTCCTTCTGCATTTTCATGGCAAAATTGTCATCATGGAAATCAGTGTTTTCATTGCAAAATTATCATAATGGAAATGAGCGTCACCTCACCTCCAATGACACTGGGCACGCCCCATTCTGCATTTTCATGGCACAATTATCAGCATGGAAATCAGCAGCACAGCACCTCGGCCGACCCTGTGCACATTCCCATCTGCATTTTCATGGCAAAATTACCATCATGGAAATGAGCATGTTCATGGCAAAATTATTGAAAAGGAAATAAACCTTACAGCGCCTCTGGTAACACTAAGCACGCGTCCTTCTGCATTTTCATGGCAAAGGTATCATCATGTAAATGATTGTCACAGCGTTTCTGGTGACTCTGAGCATGCCCCCTTTTGCATTTTCATGTCAAAATTATCATCATGGAAATGAGCATTTTCATGGCAAAATTATCATAATGAAACGAGCGTCACAGCGCCTCTGGCGACCCTGGGCACACGCCTTTCTGCATTTACATCCAAAATTTTCATCATGAAAATGGTCATCACTGCGCCTCTGGCGACCCTGGGCACGCCCCTTCTGCATTTTCATGGGAAAATTATCATCATGGAAATTAGCATTTTCATGGCAAAATTATCAAAATGGAAACGAGTGTCACAGCCCCTCTGGCAACAACGGGCATGCCCCAATCTGCATTTTGTTGTCATAATTATCAGCATGGAAATGATCGTTTTCATGGCAAAATTATCATAATTAAACGAGCGTCACAGCGCCTCTGGCGACCATGTGCATGCCCCCTAGTGCATTTTCATGGCGAAGTTATCATTATAGAAATGAGCGTCACAGCTCTTTTAGCATTCCTGAGCACGCCCCCTTCTGCATTTTCATGGCAAAATTATCATCGTGCAAATCAGCATCACAGTGCCTCTGGCGACGCTGTCCATGCCTCCATCTGCATTTTCATGGCAAAATTATCACAATGGAAATGAGCATCACAGTGCCACAGATGACCCTGGGCACGCCGCCATCTGCATTTTCATGGCAAAATTTGGAAAGGAGCCTCACTACGCCTCTGGTGATCCTTGGCAGCTCTCTTCTGCATTTTCAAGGAGTAATAATCACCATGTAAATGAGGATCACAGCAGTTCTGGAGACCCTGGGCACGCCCCCTTCTGCATTTTCATGGGAAAATTATCATCATGGAAATAAACGTCACAGCACATTTGTCGACTCTGGGCACGTCCCTTTCTGCATTTTCATGGCACAATTATCGTCATGGAAAGGAGCATCACAATGCTTCTGGCCACCCTGGGCATGCCCCTTTCTGCATTTTCATGGGAAAATTATCATCATGAAAGTGAGCATCACTTTCTCTCTGGTGACCCTGGGCATGCCCCCTTCTGCATTTTCTTGGCCTAAATATCGTCATGGAAATGAGCATCACAGCACCTCTGGTGACCCTATGCAGGGCCCATTCTAAATATTTGTGGCAAAAACATCATCATGGAAATGAGTAGTTTCGTGGCAAAATTACTAAAGTGGATATGAGCATCTCAGCGCCTCTGGCGACACTGTGCATGCCTCCTTCTCATTTTCAATGCAAAATTATCATCATCAAAATCAGCATCACAGCGCCCCTGGCGACACTGTCCATGCCTCTATCTGCATTTTCATGCAAAATTATTATGATGGAAATGAGTATTTTCATGTCAAAATTATCAAAATGGAAATGAGCATCACAGTGCCACAGGCGACTTTGGGCACACCGCCGTCTGCATTTTCATGGTAAAATTATCCACATGGAAAGGAGCCTCACAGCACCTCTGTTGACCCTTGGTAGCTCCCTTCTGCATTCTCAAGGAATAACAATCACCATGTAAATGAATGTCACAGCAATTCTGGAGACCCTGAGCACACCTCCTTCTGCATTTTCATTGCAAAATTATCATCATGGAAAAGAGTATCACAGCACCTCTTTTAACTCTGTGCACACCCCCATCTGCATTTTCATGGCAAAATTATTATGGAAATGAGTATTTTCATGGCAAAATTATCACAATGCAAATCAGCATCACAGCACCTCTTTCGACCCTAACCCTGCCCTTTTTTGGATTTTCATTGCAAAATTATCATCATGGAAATGAGCGTCAGAGCACCTCTGGCCACCCTGGGCATGCTCCTTTCTGCATTTTCATGGCAAAATGATCATCATGAAAATGAGCGTGACTTCTCCTCTGGCGACCCTGGGCACGCCCCCTTCTGCATTCTCATGGCACAATTATCATCATGGAAATCAGCATAACAGCGCCTCTGGCGATGCTGTCCATGCCTCCATCTGCATCTTCATGGCAAAATTATTATCGTGGAAATGAGCTTCACAGCCACTCTGGCGACCCTGTGCACGTCTCAAATCTGAATTTTCAGATCAAAATTTTCTTCATGGAAATGAGTATTTTCATGGCAAAATTATTAAAATGGATATGAGCATCACAGTGCCTCTGGCAACTCTGGGCATGCCCCCTTCTTCATTTTCATGGCAAAATTATCATCATGGAAATGAGCGTCACAGTACCTCTGGTGACCCTGTGTATGCCCCTTCTGCATTTTCATGCAAAATTATCATCATGGAAATGAGCCTCACAGCCTCTGGTGACCCTTGGCAGCTGCTCTCTGCATTTTCAAGGAGTAATAATCACCATGTAAATGAGCATCACAGCATTTCTGGAGATCCTGGGCATGCCCCCTTCTGCATTTTCACTGCAAAATTATCATCATGGAAAAGAGCGTCACAGCGCCTCTTTTGACTCTGTGCACACCCCCATCTGCATTTTCATGGCAAAATTATTATCATGTAAATGAGTATTTTCATGGCAAAATTATCAAAAAGCAAATGAGCATCACAGCACCTCTGTCGACCCTAAGCATGCCCTCTTTTGGATTTTCATGGCAAAATTACCATCATGGAAATGAGCCTCACAGCACCTCTGGGGATCCAGGGCATGCCCCTTACAGCATTTTCATGGCAAAATTAACATCATTTAAATGAGCATCACAGCGCCTTTGGCGACTCTGTGCATGACCCCTTCGGTGTTTTGATGGCAAAATTATCATCTTGGAAATGAGCATCACAGCGCCTCTGGAGACCCTGGGCATGCCCCATTCTGCATTTTCTTGGCAAAAATATCATCATGGAAATGAGCGTCACAGCCACTCTGACGATCCTGGGCATGCCCCCGTCGGAATTCTCATGGCAAAATTATCGTCATGAAGATGAGTATTTTCATGGCAAAATTATTAAAATGAATATGAGCATCACAGTGCCTCTGGCGATCCTGGGCACGCCCACTTTTGCATTCTCATGGCACAATTATCATCATGGAAATGAGCATCCCAGTGCCTCTGGCAACCCTGGGCATGCCCCCTTCTGCATTATCATGGCAAAATTTTCATCATGGAAATGAGTGTCACAGCACATTTTTCGACTCTAGGCATGCCCCTTTCTGCATTTTCATGGCACAATTATGGTCATGGACAAGAGAGTCACAACATGTGGGGCCCTTAATGGGAAACCTCAAAAACAAAGGGGCTAGCTTTGTGGTCGAAAACCTAAGATGGCACCTGGTGGAAGAGATGGGGGCAGGGTCTATGTTGTCTGTCAAAGTTTTTGACTGACTCTCTTGATTTCTGTGCATGTAGACAGTGTGATCTAAATAGACTCCTGTTGTACTGAAGGCAAATAATGATTTGACCTTTAATGTGATTGGTGCAACTATGGAGAGTTCCTCCTAAAGCCCCCCTGTTTGTCTATATAAGCTGGGAGTTTGTAACAATAAAGCGAAACTGCTTCGATGGAACCCCTGTCGCGTCTGATTGTCTCTCGCTCACCGAGGGGCTGGGTTGGCGGACAGCAGGCTCACCTCTCCTCAGGACCCCTCGGCTTTGCTTAGGGAAGTTCCACTGCCTCTACTCTTTCTGCGGAGTGCCCCTCGCAGAAACTGGCACCCAACGTGGGACGTGAAGTGGACGGACGGAGGTGGTGTCACTGTGTGGCTCTGAAAGAGGAGCGACGAAGGACCCTAGGCTGGTCACAGCGCAGAGCTCCCTTTAGAGGAGTATCACCCGAGGTAATCCGGACTTCAAGGTGGGCCCTCCTTTATGAGGGAAGTGGCAAAAACTCTCCTGACTTCTCTTCTTTTCTGATCTGTCCTTAATTCTTTTTTCTGGAGCTTCAGTGAACAGGCGAACAGTTGTGGAGGCAACTGAGAAGTCCTGGCTAGGGCCACTCTCTGGCGGACTTTGAAGGCCCCGCAACAGGTAAGCTTCAGTAACTAGAGCCCGACCGGTTGAAACTCCCCTTTAATCTTTCTTAACTGAGGACGTGGCCTAAAATCTTCCCTGTGGGCACGGGTCAGGCACTTAAAGGCCATTAGGGCGCCTGCCACTTGAAGACTCCCGTGACAGGATAAGGGGGTCACGGAATGGGCTAGAAATCTTTAGCGAGCCCGCCCCCAGCAAGAAAACTTCTGTGCAACGACGCAGGCACATAAACAGTTCCAAAAGCATACCATAAGCCCAACTTTCTGGCCGCCACCACTCCCGGTAGGATTTTTGGTGGCTGTCCTCAGTGAATTTTCTTTCTATCCTCTCTTGGCAGCATGGGAAATAACATTAGCAAGTCTGATGAGCCTGCCCTCAAGGTGCTGAGATATATGCTTATAAGCAGGGGACTTGAGATTTCTGATGCTCAGGCCATTAAGGTCTGGGGGACCATTGTACAGTTGGCCCCCTGGGTTGCTTCAGCTAATCTGTTCTCTTGGGACACTTGGGATTGAGTACAAACCCTTGCTAGGCAGCGAGAGGCTCGATATGGTGAGGAGCCCACCTTAGGGTTCTGTCTGATCATTTTGGCCCTCAAGATCTGCTTTTCACGGAGTGAGGAGCATGTCACTGATATGGGTGCCCCCAATTCAAAATCAGAAAAACAATGGGAAAAGTTTGATGAAGAACGAGACATGTCAGACAAAGATATAGCAAACGAGAGTGCAGGGAATAAAGGCTCTAGAGCAAATAGTGGACCATGGGAGCCTTTCGGGGATGATAAAAGGGCAAAAGAGAATAGAGACTCCTCTGATGCTTCAGGACTGGGAGTCCGGAAAAGAGATCTGTGCCCCTCCCTGCCTCCCCCATTTGAGGAAGTTTCCGGAGCACCTTGGGTGGGAGAGACAATGAGGTCACCTTGGAAAGGGAAAATCTATCCTGGGGACCCTTGGGGATCCCCACCGCCCTTTACCGGCCCGACTCAAGCCTTTCCTGTAAATGTTAACCCGGG
>SJYC01018620.1:0-12297 GCA_006408675.1 Madoqua kirkii
TATTAATGAAATTAAGTTAATAACTAATAAACTTCAAAAAATCTGACCTCTATGCTTTTATTAGTAAATTATGTTCAATATTTAAGGAAAAATATTCCCCTTACTCTATTCCAGAAAATTAAATTAGGGGAAATAGTTTATGATTCTTTCTCTAAGGACAGTATTATATCCTTATAAAGACTAGATAAGATGTTACAAAAAAGGAAAAAGTAGATTAGACCAATATCTCTCAAGTAAAGATGCAAAATTCCCCCCCAAATGTTAGCAACTAGAATCCAAGAGTATGCAAAATATAAGTATATGCTATGACCAATTCAGCTTTATTCCAGGTATGTGAAGTTGCTTCATTTGGAAAACAATAAATGCAATTAGCTACATCAGGATCCGATTGATCTTATCAGATGACCCTGTCAATTGACATGAAAATCAAAATATTGACAAAATCCAGCACTCGTTCATGGTTAAAAACAAGCAAACAAACAAGCAAAAGAAAAAAAACAAAACTTTAAGTAACAATAGAGTGAAACTTCTTTAACTTGATTAAGAACATCTACAGTCCACGAGGTTGCAAGAGTTAGACACGACTTAATGACTAAACCATCACCACCATAAAAAGTCTACAGATACTATCTTATTTAATATTGGCATATCAGATCCTTTCAAAGATTGGAAAGCAGGTAAGAACAGCCTCTCTCATCAATTCTATTTAATTCTATGCTGGAAGTCCTTGCCAGAACAATAAGATGAGAAAATAAAATATACAGACTTCCCTAGTAGCTCAGTTGGTAAAGAACCCAACTGCAATGCAGGAGACCCAGGTTCAATCCTTGAGTGGGGAAAATCCCTTGAAGAAGGCAGTGGTAATCCACCTCAATATTTTTGCCTGGGAAACCTCATAAACAGAGGAGCCTGGAAGGCCACAGTCCATGGAGTCACCAAGAGTCAGACACAGCTTAGCAACTAAACCACAAAAGGAAGAAGCAAACAACAGGACATCATTATCTATGTAAGAAATTCCAAGAAATGGACAAAACACTCTTGAAACTCATAGAGAAATATGGGAAGGTTGAAAAGTATAAAACTGATAACAAAAGTTCAGTTTATTGCCTCTATATCCCCAAAGAGTACTTTGGACTGCAAGGTAATCAAACCAGTCAATCCTAAATATTTAGGAATCAATCCTGAATATTCATTGGAAGGACTGATGCTAAAGCTGAAGCTCCAATAATTTGGCTACCTGATGCCAAAAGCTGACTCATTAGAAAAGATCTTGATGCTGAGAAAGTATGAAAGCAGGAGAAGGGGACCATAGAGGCTGAGATGGTTGGATGACATCCCTGACTCAATGGACATGAGTTTGAGCAAATTGTGGGAGATGGTGAAGGACAAGGAAGCCTTGTGTGCTGCAGTCCATGGGGTCGTAAAGAGTCGGACATGACTGAGAGTCTAAATAACAACAAATACCCTCAGAGAGTGATTTTGAAATTAATTAAATTTGATTTTAAAATAAATAAAAAATAATGCCCAAATATGAATTGGCCGAATGTAAAATAAATATCTTTAAGTCCACACTGATATAAATAAATTACTAAATAAATACATAGAAAGAAAACAAACCTCTGTACAGATTTTTCAAATAATTCATGGAGATATTCCGCTCTTAGAAAGTGGAGCAAACATTCAACTCCTTAAGGATGAGTTACCATCAGTGATTTCTTCCCAAAGAGTACAGGGTGGAAAACAGGAGTAAATAAGTTTACAGTGGAGAAATCTCATAAATACTACCTCAGTTAGGTGGTCAAGGTCATTGTCATTAATAGTAAGTCATGTTGAATTCTGATTAAGTTCAAAACCAAAAGGAGCTTCATGAGTTTAAATATAATATGGCATTCTAACAAAATTCCACTAATGTAAGATAATAATAATACGAAAATTATAAGGGGGATATATGGATATACAGGGATCATCTGTATTATAGTCTCAATTTTTCTGTTAAGTTAAAGCTGGTATAAATATAAAGTTAAAAAGTTATCGTAGTTTAATACTGCAAATAAATCTCTGAAAAAATTTTGCATTTGGCAGTGAAAATATTAAGCTTCTTTTCCCTTTTTTGTCTTAAAAAACCGATGGCCTTGGAAAAGTCAGTTAATATTTTTAGACAAAATTTTCCTCATTTCAGGAACAATTAAATACTATATTTTCTACTTGACTTCAAAGTACTGCTGTGAGGATTAATTCAGATAGTCAATGGGAAAAGACAGATACGTTGGTGGAGAAACAGGGAGATATAATAGAATATAAAGCACCTGAAGATAACTGAGTGAAAATATAACTAAGCAGGAAACAAACAAACAAACAAACAAAAAATGTGAGTCAATTAAAGAAGCCCCTAGTTCTAAACGGGAAACCTAAAGAAAGTCCAAGCTATTGGTTATGTTTACAGATAACTGAACTGCTATGTGAGTGAGCCTGTTCTTAATTAGCTTCTGCTCCAGAATAGTTTTGTGACCTTTGGCAAACCACTTTCCCTATTTTGCTTTTAATTTCTCATCTGTAAACTAGACATATTTCCTCCCTAAATTTGCTGTCAAACAGTCACTCACATAGTATCAAAGTAGCAATTATATGTCTGTATCCATTGGAAAGACATGACTCCATTTTGTTATGAAAACTTATCAACACAATTCTCTTAACTCCTGATAAACCATGCACATTTTGTTAAGGTATTTCTGCCACTCCTCTGTTAGTTGATATTTGTGCATATCAACTTTTTACTAAGAAAAAGTCTTTAACCCGTAAACTGAAACAAAGCTCTCTCTTTAGTCCTTTCAAATGAATTATCTGGGTGTTTTTCTTTTTTTTCGGATAAATTATTACTTTTGAAACACCTTAAAAAATAAGTTGATCTTATAACTTATTGCTTAGTGTATGAAATCACAAGCCAGAATATTTTTCTATTTCTCTAGCAAATGCCATTCAATTTATCCTTCCAGATTGAGCTTAAATATAATTGTATTCAGGTAAAGGTTCTCATCTAAGCCAGTATATTTAGATTTCCTTATACACAGCACCTGTTGTAACCATACTTGATTTTCTGAAACACTGCAGTCATCTCTTATGGACTGTCTCTGCTCTTCCCACTAGGTGGCAGTTCAACAGCAGGGTGGTTAGAGCTATTTCTACAGCTCTCCTTAACCCCCTTTCCTTATAAAAACAATGCCCAGTACCTACTGTGTTTCCATATACTGGGTGTTGCGTTTATGGCCTAAGTGTTTGATGATTCTTTTTTTTTTTTCATCTCTTTCTACAAGACTTTGGATTCCCAGAAAGCTCACAATAATAAGAAGCATGCTTTTGTGTATTTGTTGTCTATTTTATTTATCCAGTGTCTTTTAGAGTACTTGATACATGTTATTCACTCGATATACATCTGAGGTAGATGGAGATTTAAAAAAAAAAAAAAGAGGGAAGGGAGTAAGAAAGAGGAGGTTGAGAGCAAAGAAAAGCAATTACATTGAAAATGGCCCACTTCCATCTCAGATAGGTATGTTGTTATAACACTGAATATTTAAAAAAAAAAAAAAAGAAAAAAAAAAGGACATTTAGATTCTTAGTTGGGCTGAGGCCTGGGAAACATTGAATGAGAACCTGGAGCAGAGGGGTTGATAGAAGAGGTAACACCAGGAAACAAGTCAAATTAACACAGCTGGTCATCCAAATGACTGGCCAAGGATAGAATGACTATTCGGAAAGGATCGTTGGTAGGGATTCTGAGGACCCTGAGCCAACCTGCACAGCTCTGTAGAAGTACTTAACTAAGATCTCAGAAAGTGGGGTGAGGATGCCTTAAATTTAGAATCACCCATCAGGAAGCAACAGGGACTTTGCCAAGAGAGAGCATCAACTGAATGAGTAGCAGATGAATGGAATATGAATATGAATGAGTGGAATAGTGGTTAAGGTGATTAGAGATGGGATACATACGGGGCCTACAAGGGAGTGTACTATCTTGTATCTGGATATCTACATCATAGATACTACAGGATTACAATGTATTTACACTTCAACTAACTGATAAGAAAATCTGAAAGTGGTATGCAGCAAGGGATTAGATGTTTCATACTTTGTGAAATACTGTCTGAGAGCACATGCCTCCTGTCTAAAACTGAAGTCATTGCTCTTCACATCCTCTCTGAAAAATTCTCCAAGCTGGATCTGCCACCTTCCACGGGGAGTCTAAAATCATATGAACAATTCTAAACAAAAGCAGGAGGAAGTAACGAATGTCAAGAAGCCAAAGAACTTCCAGGATCCAAACTGAGTATACAAGGCTCTCAGGATTCATCAAGGATGGGGAAGGTTGGTATAGGGCCTGGATGAACCTGCAGCTACAGGGGAATTTCATCCACACTCACCAAAGCATCTCATTATGGAAGAGGGAAGCTGACAGGTGGAAATTTAGCTTTGTGCCCTTAGTGGTTTTGAGACAGATTGTTTCTTTATAAAACACTTCTTGAACTTCTTCTAGGAGAAGCAGAGAAAACAGGAACAGTCTTGGGCCAGAAACTTTACCATCTGAGCATATTCATTCTGCTAATTAAATACTTATTATCAAAGTCTGTATTGTACTTGCCAAGGCCATTGAAATATATAAATTGTTATTCATCTTAACCCATTTCAGCTTCAGCAGTGGGACCCTCTTAAAAACAGATCTAAAACTTTATTTTTTTAATTAGCATTGTCTATTTTTATTCTGTAACAAATGAACAAAGTATTTTGAGACATAATCCATCGCTCTTTTACAGATGTCTGAAATGCAAGTCTTGGCTTTTCTACAGGTGCTAAGAAAAGCTATAGTTTAGTTTAAAAAAAAAAAAAATCAGCTTGATGAACACCTGTTCCCTGAGGCCTGAATCTGTAAGTCATAAGAGTCAGTCTCATTCTCTTTTAAATTTTAGACTTAGCATTTGAACTAGAGGAAAAAAAAAATGAAGAATAGACCCATGTGTACAATGTGCAGAAAGACCATTAATTATTTCGTATGTCTCAAGTGAATTACCAAGCACAGTTTTCAACCATTATGGAAGAATTTATTTATTGCAAAACAAGTTTGAAATGAAGTATTTTTGTGAGAACCTAAATATTATAGCTATTTTTCTTCTTTAGTAATAGTCTCACATTCCAAAACAAGTCTTTCAGTGCCATAAGAATGCAGGGAAAAATATAAAACTAAGAGGAAAAATATAAATGCCCCCCCCCCACGGGGCTCGGTTTAAATAACAAATCAGTTGCAGAATGAAAACAGCTTGCTGTAACTCTTCTATTGTTATATGCACTGCTGTGGAGTCTTGCTTGTATAATTCAGAACATGTGACGCATAATTGACAGAGAGACATAAAACAGGCTAATAACAAGGGGAATCACTAACAATAACAGGAAATATGGAAATCTCTCTCAAGCCTGTCAAGGTACTTCTTTACTTAGTGTTAAGAGAATCCCTTAGAGATAACACCAGTGACTTTTGAAGAAAACAAGCTTCATATAAAAAAAGTAGTAGATGGTGGATGATATAATAAAGCATGTTCAGTCCCTCAGTCATGTCCGACTCTTTGCAGCCCCATGGACTGTAGCCTGCCAGGCTTTTATGTCCATGGAATTTCCCAGGCAAGGATATTGGAGTGATTGCCACTTCCTACTCCAAGTAATCTTTCTGACCCAGGGATAAACCTGCGTCTCTCCGGTTTCTTGCATTGGCAGGTGGATTCTTTACCATTAGCACCATGGAAAGCCTCCTAATAAAGTATGTTATAAAAGAGAGAGGGAAAGAGAAAAGGGACCATTTTAAACAATTTGTGGGATTTTTTTCCTGGATACACAATGTCCTCTCATTTTAAATGAAACATAACTATTTGGGGATTTTTTTTTTAAATATGAGATTTTGTTGTTGTCTTTTTTATTCGATTGTTTCATTTTGGCCACAAAATGTGGCATGTGGTATCATATTCCCATACCAGGGATCTGACCCTCGCCTCCTGCAGCAGAAGTGTGGAGTCTTTACCACTGGGTCACTAAGGAAGTCTCAGGGAAAGTGGAAAACTATTGTATCAGCAGCACAGGCCTTCCCTTATGGCTCAGATAGTAAGATCTCCTGGAGAAGAGGATGGCAACTCACTTGAGCATTCTTGCCTAGAGAATTCTGTGGACAGAATATGGACAGACTACTGTCCGTGGTATCACAAAGAGTGGGACACAACTGAGCAATGTTATTTGGCTATTATATTAGCAACACAAGACAGAAAACTAAAGAAGACAGTATTTATTCCAAGAATATTGACAGACCACCTGGTATATGTCAGGATCTCTCTATATCCTAATAAAGTAGTCTTGAAAAAAAGTCAATAAAAATATAAGTGAATTAGAGAGCATATGGAAGTTCTCTCAGCTAATACACCCCTGTTCCTCTTCCCCATTCCCCTCTGCCCTCCTTCCCTTTTAAACCCTATGGGACATTCCAGTGAATTGAAAACAGATACTCAAGCAAATAGTTGTGTGCAATTGTTCATAGTTCTGTTCAAGATATTCAAAGTGTAGAAATAAAGCAAATGTCCATTGATGAATGGATAAATAAAATGTATATCTATATAATAAAATATTATTCATCTATGATTAGAGATAGAGTACTAACATGCTGCAACAGGGATGAAGTTCGACAATATTCCAAGTGAAAGAAGCCAAGTACAAAAGACACATATCGCATGATTTCACTTGTGTGAAACGTTCAGGATAGTTAAATCCCTAGGAACAGAAAGCATGGTGGTGACCGGGGTTGGGCGGAAGGTCTGGAGTGGGGAGTGAGGACTGGAGAGGGTAGGCAGCTTGCTTGTAGTGAAGAAAAATTTCTGTAAACTGACAGAGGTGGTGGTTACACAACATTATGGGCACACTAAATACCCTGAGTTGTATGCTTTATAATAGTTACTGTTGAGTCATGGGGATTTTACCTCAATAAAAGCATCTACTAAAACAATAGCATTATCTTAATGTCTGGATGAGCTAACCTTACAAATTGCCTTGCCAACTAAAGTAGATCATCACACAGCTGATTTGACTGAGACAACCATCAAGATGACGGACATCATTTAAATAGCCAAGGCTAGTTGTGTAGCCCTGTCTAGACACAGTCCCAGCCAAGTGTTTCTTTACTTCAGAATCATTACCATGGAGGTTGCTTTAGGGTTTGGGACCTAGCCCTTGGTTGACTAAATTTGCGTTGTGGGGATAATGTTGTACAGGAGCCAGGAGATAGCAATTTAACATTTATTTGAGGACTTCAGCTTCTCTTACAGCTTGAAGCAGAAGTAGTGATTTCCAAGAAAGAAATAAGCTGGAAAATAGTCGGTCAGTCATGTCCAACTCTTTGCAGCCTCATGAACTGTAGCCCACCAAGCTCCCCTGTCCATGAGATTTTCCAGACAAGAATACTGGAGTGGGTAGTCAATCGCTTCTCTGGGGGAATCTTCCCAACCCAGGGATGGAACCTAGGTCTTTTAAAATTTAAGCAGATTCTTTACCTTCTGAGCAACTAGGAAAGCTGCAACATAATTCAAGAGGTCTTCAAATTTCTAATTTGAAGCCAATGAATAAGCTTTTCATGCTTCACGCTAAAAAAATATGCATAAGAAATAAACAATCTTGAATTGGAAGTTAAAAAGTCTCAGCTAAATCACAAAAAGTCACCTGTCTTTAATCACACAAATCAGATCACCAACTGTTATTTCTTCATAATGGGCAGACTTATATGTCTATAAAGTTGAGATAGCCACTTCCCTCACAGGCATCAAATGCACTGTATATTGGAAATGACTTTTATTGAAAAAGACATGTTTATTAAATCCATAAAGTGAGACATAAAACCTAGGTTTCTTGAGAGATTAAAAAATAAGAAAGAGGGAAAACAGTAGAGGTTATATACAATATGGGAAATAAAAGAGAAATAAACTTCACCCTATTGATGTCTATATCTTCTGTTATTTTTAGCATAATTAGCTAAAAACTATATCCAAAATCTATTTTTTCCAGTCACCTAGGATCAAAATTGGAGCTTCCTTCTTAATCTACTCTTTTAAATACCCCTTCCATCAACCAATCAAATTAATTATTCCAAGGTCTATATATTTTAAAATTGTTCTAAATGGATCTGTCATCTACTCTTGTCTCCTTAATTTTATTACCAAATAGGCACTTTAGGATTCTCCAGAAAAACAAATACAGATATGATATATGGAGATAAATTCTACCTCTATCTAGTAATAATAAAAAATAATGTGAAGAAGAAGAAGGAGGAGGAGAAACAGCAAAGTTAACAGTAAGAAGCAATTACTTGCATATATTGAGTCCTGGGTTAAGAAATTTATATGGATAAACTCACAGTTACCCTATATGAAAATACTCTTTGAATCTCTCTCCAAATTAACATTGGTGGTTAGCAAGTTGAATGATCAGGTTAGCAGGTTAAAATAACTTGACCAAGGCTAAGGGTTAGATCAGGATATCAGAATTTGATTCCATGTTTTCTGTATCTCAGAGCCTGGATGTAGATTATGGTCACTTAACAGATTCCTTTTAATTTCATTGTGTGGCTGGGATATTAAAGTTCAACAAATTACCCAGGTTCAAAAGGGTTGGGAAGTAGAAAAGATAGTAACAGACATGGGTCCCTGGGACCCCCAAGATTAAGTCTCTTCCCTCCATAGTGGCACCTCATCTTCTGCCAGGCTGTGTCTGACTCTGTGAACCCATGGACTATAGTCTGAAAGTCTCCTCTGTCCATGGGAATTTTCAGGCAAGAATGTCGAAGTGGGTTGCCATTTCCTCCTCCAGGGGATCTTCCTGACTCAAGGATAAAACCCGCGTCCTATGACTAAGAGGTCTTCAAATTTCTAATTTGAAGCCAATGAATAAGCTTTTCATGCTTCACGCTAAAAAAATATGCATAAGAAATAAACAATCTTGAATTGGAAGTTAAAAAGTCTCAGCTAAATCACAAAAAGTCACCTGTCTTTAATCACACAAATCAGATCACCAACTGTTATTTCTTCATAATGGGCAGACTTATATGTCTATAAAGTTGAGATAGCCACTTCCCTCACAGGCATCAAATGCACTGTATATTGGAAATGACTTTTATTGAAAAAGACATGTTTATTAAATCCATAAAGTGAGACATAAAACCTAGGTTTCTTGAGAGATTAAAAAATAAGAAAGAGGGAAAACAGTAGAGGTTATATACAATATGGGAAATAAAAGAGAAATAAACTTCACCCTATTGATGTCTATATCTTCTGTTATTTTTAGCATAATTAGCTAAAAACTATATCCAAAATCTATTTTTTCCAGTCACCTAGGATCAAAATTGGGCTTCCTTCTTAATCTACTCTTTTAAATACCCCTTCCATCAACCAATCAAATTAATTATTCCAAGGTCTATATATTTTAAAATTGTTCTAAATGGATCTGTCATCTACTCTTGTCTCCTTAATTTTATTACCAAATAGGCACTTTAGGATTCTCCAGAAAAACAAATACAGATATGATATATGGAGATAAATTCTACCTCTATCTAGTAATAATAAAAAATAATGTGAAGAAGAAGAAGGAGGAGGAGAAACAGCAAAGTTAACAGTAAGAAGCAATTACTTGCATATATTGAGTCCTGGGTTAAGAAATTTATATGGATAAACTCACAGTTACCCTATATGAAAATACTCTTTGAATCTCTCTCCAAATTAACATTGGTGGTTAGCAAGTTGAATGATCAGGTTAGCAGGTTAAAATAACTTGACCAAGGCTAAGGGTTAGATCAGGATATCAGAATTTGATTCCATGTTTTCTGTATCTCAGAGCCTGGATGTAGATTATGGTCACTTAACAGATTCCTTTTAATTTCATTGTGTGGCTGGGATATTAAAGTTCAACAAATTACCCAGGTTCAAAAGGGTTGGGAAGTAGAAAAGATAGTAACAGACATGGGTCCCTGGGACCCCCAAGATTAAGTCTCTTCCCTCCATAGTGGCACCTCATCTTCTGCCAGGCTGTGTCTGACTCTGTGAACCCATGGACTATAGTCTGAAAGTCTCCTCTGTCCATGGGAATTTTCAGGCAAGAATGTCGAAGTGGGTTGCCATTTCCTCCTCCAGGGGATCTTCCTGACTCAAGGATAAAACCCGCGTCCTATGACTCCTGCAAGGCTGGCAGATTCTTTACCCACTGAGCCATAGGTTCAGTGTTGACTACCCCTTTATATCCCCTAGCCTCTACTGTTTAAATGATCACAGGGCTTTAAAAAAAAAAAAGAGAGAGAGAGAGTTCAGTTTGGTGGAATAGAAGCATAGGCTTTGGAACAAAAATTTGCTTCAAATGTTGTTTAAACTGTTTAGTATTTGCCACCTGAAACACAGTGTTTACATTTTATATGTTTCCACGTGCTCCTTTCATTCCTTGAACTGTATTTATCTGGTATCAGTTCTATTCCAGCATTTTTTAAGACTCCAGAGAGCTGGCAGCAAACATAACTAGACTATACCCTCAGGGAACATAACTTAAAAATACATTGACAATATAAAGAATGGAAAATAGCAAAGCAGGACAGAGAGTAACTGAGGGGAGAGATGCAACTGGAAACAAGGGGATTGCAAAGACTAGTAATTCAAATATGATCATTTCAGCTCATGTTGGAATTCAATGTCAGTAAACCATGGATTATGCATTTTCCAGGTCTGTTTCCAGATTTGGAGGTCACCCTGTAGAGTGGTCAGATAAGATCATTTTGGAAAGATGATACTTGAGGGCCTTGAAGAAGAGTGATTGTTGTCAATTACCAATTGGCACTTATCATAGGCAAATGCCATCTACCTACAGCTATTGATTTTCAACACCTCCTGAAAGGAGTTCAGGGTAGAGAGCAAAAATAAGGCTCTCTGTGATTTGAGAAAAACTGGCAGAATAGGTCTTCAGAGCCTTAGATATTTTCAGGAACCAATTGTGTGAGCCCAATTCTTATATCTCCTCATAACCAGAGAAACACAAAAGTCCTTCATGGTGATGTCTGCTCCTCAGGACCAGCAGAAATCTTCTGCAAAAAAATATGTGCTTGGTGCATGTATTCCCTTTTTACCAAAATCACATAAATACTGACCTCCTTTGTACTTCTCTGAAGCATTTTCTCAGAGCTATCTGAAATGCTGTTTCCCAGGCTATTGTCCTCAATTTACTTCAAATAAAACTTGACTCACAGCTCTCATGTTGTGCATTTTTTTAAGTGGACACTGTGAACCAAATGATTACAGTAGGGAGAAGAGAAGAACACGGAATGCAGAGGAAACAGTAAATGAATAGATGCTAATTTTTGCAAAAACATTTGAGGTCTCATTGCTGGATGGAGAGGCTGTCTCTTATACACATCTGGCGGAAGGTCTGGAGTGGGGAGTGAGGACTGGAGAGGGTAGGCAGCTTGCTTGTAGTGAAGAAAAATTTCTGTAAACTGACAGAGGTGGTGGTTACACAACATTATGGGCACACTAAATACCCTGAGTTGTATGCTTTATAATAGTTACTGTTGAGTCATGGGGATTTTACCTCAATAAAAGCATCTACTAAAACAATAGCATTATCTTAATGTCTGGATGAGCTAACCTTACAAATTGCCTTGCCAACTAAAGTAGATCATCACACAGCTGATTTGACTGAGACAACCATCAAGATGACGGACATCATTTAAATAGCCAAGGCTAGTTGTGTAGCCCTGTCTAGACACAGTCCCAGCCAAGTGTTTCTTTACTTCAGAATCATTACCATGGAGGTTGCTTTAGGGTTTGGGACCTAGCCCTTGGTTGACTAAATTTGCGTTGTGGGGATAATGTTGTACAGGAGCCAGGAGATAGCAATTTAACATTTATTTGAGGACTTCAGCTTCTCTTACAGCTTGAAGCAGAAGTAGTGATTTCCAAGAAAGAAATAAGCTGGAAAATAGTCGGTCAGTCATGTCCAACTCTTTGCAGCCTCATGAACTGTAGCCCACCAAGCTCCCCTGTCCATGAGATTTTCCAGACAAGAATACTGGAGTGGGTAGTCAATCGCTTCTCTGGGGGAATCTTCCCAACCCAGGGATGGAACCTAGGTCTTTTAAAATTTAAGCAGATTCTTTACCTTCTGAGCAACTAGGAAAGCTGCAACATAATTCAAGAGGTCTTCAAATTTCTAATTTGAAGCCAATGAATAAGCTTTTCATGCTTCACGCTA
>SJYC01018621.1:0-54224 GCA_006408675.1 Madoqua kirkii
CTAGAAGGAGGACTCTCAGCAGTGCTGTTTCCTTGGAAAGTAGTTCACTCTTCTGTGTTCTTCAGCTGCCCATTGAGTCTGGGACTGGAAGAGTGGTCTTTAAACACTGGCTCCTGCAAAGTCCCTGGGGAGGCTGGCAAGTGCAGAGCCAGAATAAAAAGCTGAAGGGGGATTTGATCCAAGTGGGAGGCAGATAATGAGAGGATTAACTCGGGTCAAGTGAAGAAAAAAAGTGAGAGAGAAAAATAGATGCCGTGCGTGCATATTGCAACAAGTGACCGAGTGTAGCCTTTTCCGCCGCAGATGGCACAGCCTGCTAGCAGGGCATGCTGCCGAAGGCAAGATCTTCCTGGAACTGCAAATCCCTCAGGGCGACGCAGCCGGGGGTGGGGAGGTGCGGATGCCAAACACAGACATGTTGGCTCACTCCTCCTGCAAACAGCTGATGAGCGGCAAAACTTGCTTTCAGAGCTGATAAAAGCATGCTCAAGGGAGCTGATGGCTTATACAATTGCCTCCAAAAGGAAATTCTTTCACGCCCATGATTGCAAACTGCATCAAACTGGACTCCACAAGCATATTGCATTTTAAAAAATAACTTCTTCAGGTAAGGATGTTGCTCAGATGGCAGTCTGAAAATTCATTAATTCCTACATCTATTTTTTGAGGATCTTCTATGAGCTAAGGGGTCATTTAGGTGCCAGGGGCTGAATATTAATCAAAATTCCTGCATTCTTAGAATGAAATTCATATAATTTGGGGGCAAGGGAGGCAGACAATAGACAGAAAAGATTCTAAATACAATGTATGTCAGATGATCATAAATTCTAGGCAAAGTATAAAGGGGGTTAAGAGGATTCGAGGGCTTGAGGGATAAGTGGAAAGGGTATGAAGGTGATATTTGAGACAGAGAGGGAGAGGCTTAACTTGTGCTGTCTAAGGAGAACATTTCCTGGCAGACGGAAGCACAGGAAAGGCTAGGATATCTGACCTCCATGAGCAAAGGAAAGAAGCCTAGCTGAGGTAGAAAGGGGAGGCCAGGACTTCGCTAGTAGCCCAGTGGTTAGGACTCTGTGCTTCCATGTCAGGGGCCACTGGTTCAATCCCTAGTCAGGAAAATGCCACATGCCCAGCAGTGAAGCCAAAATGAAATAAAATAAAGGGGGGAGGAGATGAGGTCACAAGTCATGCAGGCCAGATAGGCCACTGGAAGGTGCTTGGCTTTTATGTAAGAGTTGAGATGAGAACCATGAGAGGACCGTGAGCAGAGCACGATCTGAAGCTATCCGTGAAGCATCCTCTGCTTTCTGTGCCGGGAACAGTCTACAGAGACTTCAGAACAAACACTGGGAGGCTAGTGAAAGAAATCTGGGCTCATTATGGCAGCGATGTGGACCCAGGAGTTGTGGTGGAAGCAGTCAAAAGGGAAATATTATGGTCACATTTTAAATATAGAACCAGAGAGTAAATTGATCTGCTAGATTTGGTATATAATGAAAAGCAAGGAGTCATTTCTTGAAACTAGAAGGGCTTTGAAGGTATGGATAAAAAACATCACCCACCCTATTAGTAAACAAAAGATGTTTTGGCCATCAAGCCAGCAGCCCCTGCAGTCAGTCATTCTGACTATGCAACCTGAGGGGATTCAGGATGGGAAGAACAGGATGCTGGCCCTAGATAGTGAAGATGCTTATCAAAGAAATGATTTCTGAGAGCCCGTGTGGCATTTTCCCATACATCAGTTCAGTTCAGTCACTCAGTCATGTCCGACTCTGTGTGATCCCATGAACTGCAGCATGCCAGGCCTCCCTGTCAATCACCAACTCCCAGAGTCCACCCAAGCCCATGTCCATTGAATCTGTGATGCCACCCAAACATCTCATCCTCTGTATAAAAGTGCTATTATGTATTTATTAACTTGAGATGGCTGATTGGTCATAAACAGTAATCTTTTGGTGTTTCCTTCTTGTTTTTCCACAAAATACCTATATATCCTGGCTCCTCCCTTACCTTTTCAGAGCAGTCCCTCAGAGCTATCTGAAAGACTTTTCCCAAGTTTAAGTTCTCAGAAAGTCTAACAAATAAAACTTATTTCCAATCCATCTGCAATGCAGGAGACCCGAGTTCAATCCCTGAGTCAGGAAGATAAGCTGGAGAAGGAAATAGCAAGCCACTCCAGTATTCTTGCCTGGAGAATTCCATGGATAGAAGAGCCTGGTAGGCTACAATCCATGAGGTCTCAAGGGTTGGACACAACTTACTGACTAAACCGCCTAAATTTTTGGGCTGTACTTTCTTTTTTTCAGATGACAGAAGCAAGTTGAGGTGCTAGGGTTGACAGGAAACCAGGCATTCATTTGGGGTTTATTCAATTCAACATGTCTATTAGACAGTGGCAATCTGTGGAAAATTCTTAAGGAGATAGGAATATCAGACCACCTTACCTGCCTCCTGAGAAATCTGTATGCAGGTCAAGAAGAAACAGTTAGAACTGGACATGGGATAACAGACTAGTTCCACATCAGGAATGGAGTATGTCAAGGCTGTATATTGCCACCCTGCTTATTTACCTTATTTGTACAGTACATCATGTGAAATATTGGGCTGGATGAACCACAAGCTGGAATCAAGAATTCTGGGAGAAATACTGATTATCTCAGATATGCAGATGACACCACCCTTACAGCAGAAAGTGAAGAGGAACTAAGGAGCCTCTTGATGATGGTAAAAGAGGAGAGTGAAAAATTTGGCTTAAAACTCAGCATTCAGAAAACTAAGATCATTGCATCCAGTCCCATCATTTCATGGCAAATAGATGGGGAAACAATGGAAACAGTGACAGACTTTATTTTGGGGGGGCCCAAAATCACTGAAGATGATGACTGCAGCCATGAACTTAGAAGATTCTTGCTCCTTGGAAGAAAAGCTATGACCAACCTAGACAGCATAATAAAAAACAGAGACTTACTTTGCCAACAACAGTCCATTTAGTCAAAGCTATGGTTTTTCCAGTAATCAGGTACAGATGTGAGAGATGGACTATAAAGAAAGCTGAGCACCAAAGAATTGATACTTTTGAACTGTGGTGTTGGAGAAGACTCCTTAGAGTCCCTTGGACTGCTAGGAGACCCAACCAGTCAATCCTAAAGGAAATCAGTCCTGAATATTCATTGAAAGGACTGATGCTGTAGCTGAAGCTCCAATACCTTGGCCATCTGATGCAAAGAACTGACTCATTGGAAATGATCCAGATGCTGGGCAAGATTTAAGGCAGGAGAAGTGAATGACAGGGGATAAGATGGTTGGATGGCACCACCAACTCAATGGACATGAGTTTGAGCAAACTCCAGGAGTTGGTGATGGACAGGCAGGCCCGGCATGCTGCAGTCCATGGGGTAGCAAAGAGTTGGACATGACTAAGCGACTGAACTGAATTGATTAGACAGCATAATAGAAGTCTTCTGAAGGCTGAGAGTCACAGGGGGAGTTTTTTTTTTTCTTGTTGATGCTGATAAACAGATGCTAATCAGAGTGCCAGGAGGTACACCATTCCAAAACCCCATCTAGAAGAACTTGACTGATTAGCAATCCCAACCACAGCTGCAGCAGTAGAAAATACTTGAAATCCATCCCTATTTTAGATACTGATAAGTCTTTTTCACACTTTTTTCCATAGATTTGATGACTCACATGAAGAGAATTCTATGATTAAATTTGAGCTCTAGAGGCTTTAGTTTAAACTATCTTTCTCAATGAGCATCCATACCTCTGTCAACTGAAAAAATAGTCACAACCTAAAAGTTGAGAGTTTCATCTGGTGGGAATTTTTAGGACTTCAAGCCCAGAGGACAGCATCTCAAGGGACCCTGAGAGAGCTGTTCCAGGGATGTGGATGGCAAAGGAGTTGATGGGGGGAGGTAGGGAAGGGTGGCCAGAGATGGGAAGAAGTCAGATTGTATAGAAATATATGTTTGTAACAAAGGGCAGGTAATCTGAACATCAAAATAATATTGTGAATTAAAGAAAGCAAGGCATTTTGAGTTAAGGAATATAGTGCTTTCTGTGCATGGGAAGATACAAGGTTTTGAGCTCACGAAATCATTCCTTTCATAGTCATCTCAGCTACCCAGGGTGAGTGTCCTATGTGTTCAATCCTGAGTTCCTCAGGGTCCCCTGTAAGGAGTGGAAGCAGCCTGATGGCTGTGGATGTAAGGATTCTGTTCCTTCCTGAGTGCCCTGGAGGGCTGGAATTGTGATGACTCTGACATCTTTGTTTGCAGGAAATATTTCAGTTCTCATCTGCCATAGCTGGATTAAAGGAGCTTCATTGAGTTCAGGCTGGATCCAGGTTGCATGATGAATGCAGAGCGCCCCTGAATCTCATCCACATATACCTCCGTTCCCTTTACAACACTGGGGACCTCACCATTCACAGAACCTAGGAGCTCTGGCTCATGAAGGAAGCTATAATTAGGACTGATTATCTGCTTTCTCTTCATAAAGAATTAGCACTAATTCCATGAGACATAGATCTTTAGCTCCTAGTCTCTTAGTCACCTCTCACACTCAATCTCTCTCCTAAAGCTATTATAGCTCCTAGGCAGATTTGACTCTCCTAGAATCTTTACAATTTTATGAACTGTGAAAGTCATTGCCTCTCACTCACAAACCCAAAATAAGCCTTCTAATCTATAGAGCCCCCAATTTACCTATCCATCTACATCTCCACCTCTACTCTCTTCCTGAATATTCCTAACTTTTTCTTACTGCAATAGATGAACTGTCCTCCCTTATATAGAAGAATTAATCCTGTATTTATGTACTGAATCCTATGAACACTTATTTACTCAGGTAAGCAAGTATTTACCCTTCTGTGATTATCTCTTTCCCTCCTACAACTTCAGGTTTTCTTTGTTGAATGCTGTCTAATATTCTCTGAAGTGATATTACAAAATATTCTGCAATATCTCCTTGATCTCCCATCACTCCAGGTAATTCCCAACTTGTCACTTAGAGAAACTTATAAGAATGCTTGGCTCCACTCATTGTCTATCCATTTTCACTTGTCATGTTTTCTTAAATATATTTCTTAAATATGTATTTGGCTATGCCAGAACTTAGTTGCATCACACAGAATCTTTGATCCTCCTTGAAGCATGTAAACTCTTTAGTTCAGCATGTGGGCTCTAGTTTAGGGGATATGGATCAAACCCAGATCCCCTGCACTGGGAGCATGAAGTCATGGACCACCAGGGAAATCCCTTGAACTTATTCTTATAACGTCTCTCCCCATCATATTACTGAAACTGTCTTGGTCAATGTTATAAGTGACCTCACTGTACATGCATGCTAAATCAACTCAGTCATGCCTGACTATCTGCAAGCCTATGGACTGTAACAATCAGACCCCTCTATCCATGGGATTCTCCAGGCAAGAATACTGGAGTGGGTTGCCATTTCCTCCTCCAAGGGATCTTCCCAACCCAGAAACTGAACCCACATCTCCTGTGGGTCTTGCATTGCAGGCAGATTCTTTACCACTGAGCCACCAGGGAAATACTAGTCCTCACACTGTAGTCCATATGTTTTTCGTGTTGAGGAGAACTGAAAACTCTCCCTCAGATCTAGAGCATTTTATTCATTTAATACTATAACTGAACAGGCCTTCCTGTGGCAGGCCTTCCCCCATATCCTCTGCTTTAGCTTCTCTCTGAAGTACCTAGATAAGAGTATTCAACGCAAAATTTTACATGATTTGCTTTACAGAACCTAGAATCTCCACCAAATATTGACTGCTGGATGATAAGAGCACATAGCTCCCAGGCCTCCAGAACCTGAGGACTCATAATGTTAGCCCCTTTGATACTTTCCTCATCATCAGTCAACCAGAGAAACATTCAGGTATTTGTTAGGTTGTTAGAATAGGAAAAAGGAGTCCAAAATAATGTGGCTAAAAGACAAAGAAAGGAAAGCCTATGAAAATAGAACAAAGAAAGGTTTGAGGAAAAGAGTGAGAACCTCAGGTGAAACAAGCAGCCTTCCTGGCTAACCTGACTTAAATAGGGCAGCTTCAGGGGAAGGAGAAAAAGACATAAAAAGAGGAGTCAAAATTGAGCCTCCAACCTCACTTCTTTTTGCATCTTTTGGGTCAGCCAGCCCTCACGCCTCCAGGATATATTTTCTTTTGCTTTCCAAATAAAACTGAGCTTTAACACTGGTCCTCCTATCACTTCAAATTTTTGATGCGGTGAGACATAATTAAGGGAATGGCAAACTCCCCTGACAAGCTGAGGACTTCCCTTGTGGCTCAGTTGGTAAAGAATTGGCCTGCAATGTGGGAGACCTGGCTTCGATCCCTGAGTTGGGAAGATACCCTGGAGAAGGGAAAGGCTACCCACTCCAGTATCCTGGCCTGGAGAATTCCATGGACTGTATAGTCACAAAGAATCAGACACAAATGAGCAACTTTCACTTTCTGACAAGCTGATCAAATACCCTGTGACCCCTTCCCTCACCTGGCCTTTAAAAATGCTAGGAGGGTTCAAGAGGGAAGGGATATAGCCGATTCATGTTGATATACAGCAAAGACCATCATGATGTTGTTAATTATCCTCTATTAAAAAAATAAAAAGATAAATGAAACATGCTTTGCTAAAACCCTTCACAGATCTCAGGGCTTTGGAGAACTTGAGCCACCAGCCTCCATGCAAGACTCTGCCCCAGTCTCTAACATTTCAGATTTGTTTGGCCTCACTGTGCATTGGGCACACGGATTTTGTTAAAAATATGTCCTAATTTCCCCTATATTCCAGCAACTAGATTGCCTCAGTCATCATTGTTGGGTTCTTTATTTCACATATATCTTGTTCTTATGAAAATTGAATAAAATGATGTCTTTAAACTCCCTAAACAGACAGCACTCTCAATAGCTCTCTTCTTCCATCCCCCTCCCCTCACATGTATGAGACAGTGTGAGTGTGTGTGCATGTTTGTGAGAGTGTATGCAATGTGTGGGTGAGCTGGTGTGTGAGCATGTGTGTGTGTTGGCTTTGGTTTTCTCTTTTACCTTTCAATGTGTGTTGATTTATTTAAAGGCACTCTAGTGAGCATTTTTGCAGTAGCTTGGAGCTCATGTTTTGAGACTGTTTTCTCTCCTGCTCCATTTTCTAACTGATCTTACTGAGTTTTGTAGCTTTCCAAGCATTGTTGTTGTTCAGTTGCTAAATTGTGTACAGCTCCTTGTGATGCCATGGACTGCAGGATGCCAGTGTCAACTACAAATTGGCGCTTATCAAGGGCACTGCCAACAAAGGAACCATAAAGGCATTTCCCATCTGCCTCTAAGGAGACTCAATCCCATGATGCTATAGCTGTTGATCTGAAACAACCCCTGAGGGAGTTCAGGTAGAGTGAGGCTGGAGGGAATCTGCTCCAGCGAATCTGCTAGGACAGGTCCTTAGATAGTTGAATATTTTTAGGAACAGATTTTCTGATCTCCACTTTTGCATCTCCTCATATCTAGAGAAGCATTAAATCCCTTCATGGTGACAACAGATCCTCATGACTAAGAAAAATCCTTTTGTAAAATGAGTGCTTCATGATATTGAATTCCCCCTTCACCAAAACCTTATATATTTACCTTCCCCTACTGCCACTTTGGAGCAGTCCCTCAGAGCTATCTGAGATGCTGCCTCCAAGGTTGAAGGCCTCATTTTGCCCCAAATAAAACTTAACTTGAAACTTGTACATCTTTTTAAGTTGACACCAGGATCCTCTGTCCTGCACTATATCTCCTCGAGTTTGCTCAAATCCATGTCCACTGAGTTGGTGATGCTATCTAACCATTTCATCCTCTGTCACTCCCTTCTTTTGCCTTCAATCTTTCCCAGCATCAGAGTCTTTTCCATGAGTTGGCTCTTCACATCAGGTGGCCAAAGTATTGGAGCTTCAGCCTCAGCAAGCAAACATTCACTCATTAAATTTCAATGCGTCATTTTTCATCTGAACTTAAGATTGAATGCATCATTAGCATGCTTTGGAAATATCACAGTTAATGTATCCAAAAGAGAAGTCTAAATTAAAAACCTTCACATGACATTTTTTTCCATCTCAGTAAATGGCATTATCATTGAGTCAGCATCTCACATCAGAAACCTAGTGGCCATCTTCAAATTTGTTCTTTCCTTCAAAGTCTTTAGCTAATATACCACCATGTCCTATTAGCTACACCTTTCCAAAGTGCACTCCATCCAATCATTTCTTACCTTTTTCACTGTTACCAGAGTTATTTCAGCTGTGAATATCACAGCATTCTTCTTAGTAATCTTTCTACTTCCGCTTAGCCCTCCTGAAAATGCATGCTATCCCCCCCCCATTTCACCCCCCTTGTTTGTGTCCCTTAAAAAAACAAAACAAACAAACAAACAAAGAAAAACCCTAGAGTGTAATTTCCACTGATGAAAAGAACTTCTCTGTTTGTTTACCAGTGTATGCTCTTTACCTTGAACTATAGCCTCACACATAGTAGTTACACAAAATATAATACTGAATATATATAAGGCAAGTGAATTAATGTATGAAGTAAACAGCAAAAAGCAAAACAAAACTAACTTATTAAAGCTTCCCTGGTAGCTCAGTAGTAAAGAATTCACTTGTCAGTGTAGGAGAAATGAGTTTGATCCATTATCTGGGAAGATCCCACATGCCAAGGAGCAACTAAGCCCATGCACCGCACCTCTTAAGCCTGTGCTCTAGAGCCAGGATCCACGGCCTGTGTGTGTATCCACAGCCTGTATTGAAGCCTGTGGGTCTTAGATCCTGTGATTTGCAATAAAAGAAGTCACCACAGTGAGAAACCCACACACCACGAGCAGGGAGCAGTCCTGGTGTGCTACAATTGGAGAAAAGCCCAAGCAAAACCAAAGACCCAGCAAAGCCAAAAAATAAAATAAATCGCTTTGAAAATTGTCAAACTAGTTTCCCTCATAAAACTCTTAAAAAAAATCTGAAGAATAAAATCATACAAGAGTATAAAGGTAAATGTTATTTTTCTAACATTATTCCGTTAATTCTATTCACATGAGCTGTTAATACGATAACAAAGTCACCCAGATATCTAGAGGTAATAGCTGAAGTATAAACTTCGATAAACTTGCAGTTTGATTAAAGGCAAAGGTATTTGCCTATTTGATACTCATCAGATGGGAAAGAATTGGCCTGTCATGCAGGGCACCTGGGTTCTATCCCCAGCTTGGGAAGCTTCCTGGAGAGAGAATGGCCACCCACTCCAGGATTCTTGCCTGGAGAATCCCATGGACGGAGGAGCCTGGTGGAGTCACAAGAAGTTGAACAATAACACTCTACTTTCACTATCACTTTCATGCCTTTCTGTAACATGAAGGGGTTAGAAATGATTGACTTTAAGCCAAACGCTAAAGCCTTTGACAGGTTGATCACAGTAAACTGTAGAAAATTCTTCAAGAGGTAGAGATACCAGAGCACCTGACCTGCCTCCTAAGAAATCTGTATGCAGGTCAGGAAGCAACTGTTGGAACTGGACATGGAACAACAGGCTGGTTTCGGATCAGGAAAGGAGGAAGTCAAGACTATATACTGTCACCCTGCTTATTTAAGAGTACATCATGAGAAGTGCTGGACTGGATGAAGCACAAGCCGCAATCAAGATTGCCAGGAGAAATATCAATAACCTCAGATATGCAAATGAAACAACCCTAATGGCAAAAAGTGAAGAGGAGCTAAAAAGCCCCTTGATGAATGAGAAAGAAGAGAGTGAAAAAGCTGACTTAAAACTCACCATTCAAAGTCTAGCATCATGGCATCTGGTCCATCACTTCATGGCAAATAGATGGGGAAACAATGGAAACAGTGACAGACTTTTATTTTCTTGGGCTGCAAAATCACTGTGGACAGGTGACTGCAGTCATAAAATTAAAAATGCTTGCTCCTTAGAAGGAAAGCTATGGAAAAGCTACTGCTGCTTCTGCTAAGTCGATTCAGTCGTGTCCGACTCTGTGGGACCCCATAGGTAACAGCCCACCAGGCTCCCCCGTCCCTGGGATCCTCCAGGCAAGAACACTGGAGTGGGTTGCCATTTCCTTCTCCAATGCATGAAAGTGAAAAGTAAAAGTGAAGTCGCTCAGTCATGTCCGACTCCTAGCAACACTATGGACTGCAGCCTACCAGGCTTCTCTGCCCATGGGATTTGCCAGGCAAGAACACTGGAGTGGGGTGCCATTGCCTTCTCCTAGACAGTATATTAAAAAGCAGAAACACTGTTTTGCTGACAAAGATTCATATAGTCAAAGTTATGGTTTTTCCAATAGTCATGTATGGATGTGAGAGCTGGACCATATAAAAGGCTGAGTATCAAAGAATTGATGTGTTTGACCTGTGGTGCTGGAGAAGACTCTTGAGAGTCCCTTGGACTGCAAGGAGATCCAACCACTTAGTCCTAAAGGAAACTGGTCCTGAATATTCATTGGAAGGACTGATGCTGAAGCTGAAGCTCCAATAATTTGGCCACCTGATGCAAAGAGCCAACTCATTGGAAAAGACCCTGATGTTGAGTAGGATGGAAGGGAGGAGGAGAAGTGGATGACAGAAGATGAAATGGTTGGATGGCATCACAAACTCAATGGTCATGAGTTTGAGCAAGCTCCATGAGATGGTGATGGCCGGGAAGCCTCGTATGCTGCAGTCCATAGGGTCACAAAGAGTCAGATATGACTGAATGATTGAACAACAAAAATTGACACTAAGTTCTGTCCCATCAAGCTTCACATTCTAACTTTGTATCTATTATAATTTAAAGCACCCAAATATTGATTATAAATAGTTCATATGTTCATAATTCTGTGTCATTCTTAATCCAAATAAATAATAAAAGTTTTGTTTTATAGTATGGAAAAATCCTCACCACCCCTTTTTGTATAAGGAGCTGAAATTCCTGCTTCAACACTATCCTTATTGTCTGAGATGTTTTATTTAATAGATTCTATTAAATGATTTATACATAATATATAGTATGAATTTAATGTATGTCCAGTGTATAATATGCAAACTTCCCTGGTAGCTCAGATGATAAAGTGTCTGCCTACAATGCGGGAGACCGGGTTCAATCCCTGGGTCAGGAAGATCCTCTGGAGAAGGAAATGGCAATACACTCCAGTATTCATGCCTGGAAAATCCCATGGACCGAGGAGCCTGGTGGGCTACAATCAATGGGGTCGCAAAGAGTAGGACACAACTGAGTGACTTCTGTGTATGTGTGTGTGTGTTGTTGTTGTTCAATTGCTTGGTCATGTCTGACTCTTTATGATTTTATGAACTGCAGAATACCAGGCTCCCCTGTCCTCCACTGCTCAAATTCATGCCCGTTGAATTAGTGATACTATCTTACCATCTCATTCTCTGCCACCTACTTCTCCTCCCTTCTATTTTTCCCAGCATCAGGGTCTTTTCCAATGAGCTGGCCCTTCACATATGGTAGCCAAAGTATTGGAGATTCAGCTTCAGCATCAGTCCTTCCAAAGAATATTCAGGGTTGATTTCCTTTTAGATTAACTGGTTTAATCTCCTTATAGTCCAAGGGACTCCCAGGAGTCTTTTCCAGCTCTGTACATGACTAATGGGGGGGAAAATCATTTAATATGTGTACCTTATTTTATTTTTTTCTTTTCTTTCCCTTGTTGCATATTCCTCCTTTGTCATAGATTATTATACCTTATAAGCATGGGTTTATTTCTAAGTTCTATATTCTGTTTTTGTGCTAGTACCATACTGTTTTGATATAGGTACTGACAAGTGTGTCTGTTTTTGTACCAATACCATACTCTTTTGATGACTGTACCTTTGCAATATAAATTGTTTGAAATCAGGGTGTGTGATTGTTCTCTCTCTTAAAACTGCTTTGACTATTTGGAGTCTTTTGTATTTTCATATAAATTTAAGGATCTTTTTTTGGTTCTGATTCTTTGATCTCTCTCTCTCTCTTTTCTTTTAAGGTCACTAATTTCATCATGGAGACACCACCCTCAGGGTCTAAAAATACATATACCCCTTAAGGACTTCCCTGGTGGCTCAGATGGTAAAGAACCTGCCTGCAATGCAGGAGATCTGGGTTCAGTCCCTGGGTTGGAAGATCCCACGGAGGTGTGCATGGCAACCCATCCTAGTGTTCTTTCCTGGACAAGCCCCATGGATAGAAGAGTCTAGCAGGCTGCAGTCCACAGGCTCACAAAGGTTGGCCACAACTGAGTGACTACATACCTTCCAAAGTTCTGGTGGCGTATTATAGCCTGTTTGTCCTAGGTCATGAGAGTTAACTGATAGTTATTCAGGAATTTTAGAGGTGACTGTCAATAATAATACCTTGAAAGTGGCCAAAAAAGGAAGCCATTGACATCAGCAAATACGACATTTGTGTGTGTGCGTGTGTTTTTTAAACTGTACTTCAAGGCTGTCAAGATCTTAGTTCCCAGATCAGGGAGGGATCAAAGTGGAAGTGTGGAGTCCCTACTGGACTGCCAGGAAATCCCCCAAATAGATTATTTTTTTTCATTTGTTTATCATCATACCACTACTTGACCTTTTTTTTTTTCTTTTTTAAAAAAATTATTTTATTTTTCATCAGAGCATAACTGCTTTACAATGTTGTGTCAGTTTTTTTTTCTGAATAATAAACTTAATCAGCTATATCTATACATATATACATGGCACCCCACTCCAGTACTCTTGCCTGGAAAATCTCATGGATGGAGGAGCCTGGTAGGCTGCAGTCCATGGGGTCGCTAAGAGTCGGACACGACTGAGCGACTTCACTTTCACTTTTCACTTTCATGCATTGGAGAAGGAAATGGCAACCCACTCCAGTATTCTTGCCTGGAGAATCCTAGGGACGGGGGAGCCTGGTGGGCTGCCGTCTATATGGTAGCACAGAGTCAAACACGATGGAAGTGATTTAGCAACAGCAGCAGCAGCATAACCCCCTCCTGAGCCTCCCTTACACCATCCACCCTTATCCCTCCCATCTAGGGCATCATAGATAACCAAGCTGAGTTCCTGGTGCTATACAGCAGGTTCTTATAGCTATCTATTTCACACACAGTAGTGTATATACGTCAGCCCCACTCCCCTAATTCATCTCACCCTCCATTTTCCCTTTCCATATTCATGTCTGCTCTCTATATCTGCATCTCTATTCCTATCCTGGTAATAAGTTCATCTGTACCATTTTTCTAGATACCTCATATTTGCATTACTAGATTTTATACTAATGACTTTTTGGTCACTAGAACAATCAAAGAAATCTGTGAGGTCTTTGTGTCAGGCAAGAAAAAACAAATCTGATTTACTTCAAATTTACTTAGTTCACCAATTCAAACAATAATCTCTTCCAGAAGTAACCTTACAGACACATCTAAAAAGCAAACAAAAACAAAACAATGTTTAACTAGTTACCTGGGTATCCAAAGGTATAGTCAGACTGACATATTTAAATTGTCCATCTCAGATGGGTAGGATTCTGAAATGAGAAAATAATATTAAGGAGACTTTGTTCAGAAAGTACAGAATTTCCTAGAATTGGAAACCAGAGATTACGTCTCAGAACAAGGGCACCAAGAAATCCATTCTAGATTTAGAGAAGTATCTGTTAGAAATCCAGACAATCATATAGTGTACAACTACCCAAGAAGTATCATTTGAGAAGAATCAATGGAACAACAATGTGGAAAGATCACATTGAAAGAATACTACATGTTTTTCAGTTACTATTATAACAAATTACCAGAAATTTAGCAGCTCGAACTGAGACAGACTTATTATTTTATACCTGTGCACATCACAAGTCTAATATAGATCTCACTGGGGTAAAATCAAAGTGTTCCTCCTGGAGTTTCTAGGGAAATGGTGTAAGTTCAAAGGGAGGAACACATGCTGAGTTGAGATTGGTTCACTGAGTAGCCAAAGGGTTTGCTAATCTGACTGGAAATGACAGAAACTGGAGAAAATGAGAAAGCGGAGGAGGTATGATGGCTTGATCCCCTGTGTTTTCAGAGATTAAGAGAAAGTGTGCTTTGCCAGTGATCAAGGCTAGTGAGTGGATGAAACTGGGTCTGTGGTCAAGCTGGAGATCACTGTAGTCTTGGGAAAGCAGGCAGTCAGTCTCACAAGGGACCACTGGTGAAAATATTCTCCTTGGGCAAATTTTATTCAAACACTCCTGAGTTATTTTTTTTTTTAACATGTGCTTTGGCTTCGGGGCTTCTATATTCATTTCTTATTGTCCAATTTCAGTAAAAATCCTGTTAAGTCACTTTAGTCAGAATTCCCCATCCATGGTTTTGGTTACCTTCAGTGTGAAATCAGATTTCTCATCCTCCACCACATTCCCCAGGTATGTCTGATACCCCTGGCCTTCTTTCAGTAACAATCCTTATTGTTGCTTTTCAGTGGCTCAGTTGTGTCTGACTCCCTGAACTTGCTCAGACTCATGTCCATCAAATCGGTGATGCCATCCAATCATCCCCTCCTCCTGCTGTCAATCTTTCCCAGCATTAGGGTCTTTTATAATGAGTTGGCTCTTTGCATCAGGTGGCCAAAGTATTGGAGCTTCAGCTTCAGCATCAGTCCTTCCAATGAATATTCATGGTTGATTTCCCTTAGCATTTATTGGTTTGATCTCCTTGCAATCCCTGGGACTGTCAAGAGTCTTCTCCAACACCACAGTTCAAAAGAATCAATTCTTTGATGCTTAACCTTCTTGGATCCAACTCTCACATTCATACATGACTACTGGAAAAGCCATAGCTTTGATCACATGGACTTTTATCAGCAAGGAAACTTCTCTGTTTTTTAATATGTTGTTTAGGTGTGTCATAGCTTTTCTTCCAAGAAACAATAAGGTCATTTTATTAAGAATTCCCACTTATCCCTGATATTTCCTCTTAGTAATTTTCCATCCACTGACTCCCACCCTACTTCTCCTTGGCTATAAGCATTCACTTTCCCTTACTAATAGTCTTTGGAATCAAACCCAGCCTTTCTCCTCTCCAGTGTAGCGGTCCTTTCAATTATCATGATGACCCTTCTTAAATGAAAATGGTCTTCCCATTCTTTAACAAGCATCATGAATATTTCTTTAACATCACAGATACATAGTAAGAAAGGATTGTGGTTAAATCTCTCACCAACAAGGCTCCTATTGACCTACATTGAGTCAACAGATGATAAGGTAGAAGTTCTAGAGATTATAAAAAAGGAGGTAGAAAGATTATCATATCCATTACATGATTAAACCCTTAAGGGGTCTTCTTGCTCACTGTCAAAAATGGAGCAAACACAGTGAAAGGGGAGCTGATCGTAAAGGAGGGGTCATGCCCTCATCTCTGTTCCAGGGTGTAGGAACTTCAAATCAAGCTTTCATTTGAAAAAAGAGAGCTTAGATTTAGTTGCCTTGACTGAGAAATTAAAGCAGCCTATATCTCTACTACAGTCTAGTCTTCTCAGATAAAATAATTAACATAGGGAAGGAAGTAAAGGAAACAGCAGTAGACGTCAAAGGTACATGAATATAAGTAGAGTAATAGGACATTACAAAGTCAGACTGGAACCAGTTCTCAGAGGATCTGCTTCTCCAGTTTAAGGCCTGTGATTTTGATCTTGTGGGCTACAGGATTCCAGGTGGAAATAATAGGGAGAGTGACTTTAGAAATAAACAAATGACTGCCAGGAGACCTGTACTGTTCTTTAGGGTTATACCATTATTTAACTAAGAAACTGGAGCCAGATAGCTGTAATGTTTGTAGTGTCTCAACTACAAAAGAGAGGATACTATCATTGTTAAAAGGCATTATTAATACAGTCTCAATGCAAGTTGTTGAACCAATGAAGAAATAAAGGATAAAAGCAAAACAATGTGAGAGATTGAAAGGGGAAGATGATGGAACTTTTGTTGTTGTTCAGTGACTAAGTCGTGTTTAACTTTTTGAGATCCCATGGACTGTAGCACACCAGACCACTTGTTCCTCCACCAGGTCAGGGAGTCCAGAGATAAATTAAGGATCTGGGTGTTCTGGTGTAATTTGGAGGAAATAAGCTCCTATATCAGCAAGAGTGATAGTAAAACAATGGAAGGGTACCTGTAGAGGAAGTTTGATGACAATAGATGGGTACATACAAATTGATTTTGAAATTTAAGTTCTGAGTACCTTTTCACATGGCAATAGAAATTGAACAACTATACCTGTCCATTGAAAGCATCTTTACTCTAACTTCTCCATGCAACTTGCCTATTGTTAGAGAGAACACTGAATTATATTTGGAAGAAACTTTGCATGTTCTCAAACAGCCTATTTTTAAGGAACATGAATAACTACTCCAGATGGCTGTTTAAATCTGTTGGAATTGTTTCTACTGTACATTCATTGTTTAGAGACCCATTTTGTTAGATTTCAAAGAGAAGTACAAAGTTGCAATAGTCGTCCTAATTAGCATTGATTTCTTTTGTAAGTTTTAAAAATTTCCACCCAGAGAAGGTTAACAGAGATGCTGATATGAAGATTTTTAATAAATTATGTTGGCAGTGGAGCCAGAGAGCTCTGGTTGCTTTGGGTTCCTGTGTATTTGTGTGTGTGTGTGTGTGTGTGTGTGTGTTTGTGTGTGTGTCTGTCTGTCTGTCTGTCTATCTGTCTGTGTCTGTGTGCAGATATGTATCATAATTCCTTGGAAGATGGCCTTAGTTCAATTTTTCACAAATGCAAAATTATTCAGGGTAATTTTATCAGGGTGATTCAATAGAGAGGCACTGATTTTTTTTTTTTTGCAGCACATTAAAATATGATATTTTTTCCTGTTTTCTTCCTTCCATCCTCTCCCCATTCTCCCCCTCTCTTTCTCTTTCTTTTGTTCTGTGGTTCAACCATTTGTTCATTGATTTGCTCAATTTTTTTTTTAAGTTTCTCTCTCACATGCATTTTAATTTGTTAGCCTTAAATAAAAGCTTATTTGTGGTAAGCTATCAACTATACAATAAAAAGCAAAGCAGGAGGAGTATTTCTTCTAACAGAACAGATGCAGACCCAGATTATTTTATTATAGGGTGAATCGTGATACTAGACATTTCTTTAAAACAATCTTCCTCAATCATAATCTAGTCACATATCTTCATGTGAAATAGATGGGGAAACAGTGGAAACAGTGTCAGACTTTATTTTTAGGGGCTCCCAAATCACTGCATATGGTGACTGCAGGCATGAAATTAAAAGACGCTTCAAAATAATTTTATACATAATGAAAACAAAAATGTAAATAAGAATAAATTGATTAAGAAATCTTCAGAGACTATATAACAGTTTTAAAATATTTGAAAATAAAAGTGAAGTCATTCAGTAGTGCCTGACTCTTTGTGATCCCATCCATGGGATTTTCTCCATCCATGGGATTTTCCAGGAGTGAGTTGCCATTTCCTTCTCCAGGGGATCTTCCTGACTCAGGGATTGAACCTGGGTCTCCTGCATTGCAGGCAGATGCTTTACCCTCTGATCCACCAGAGAAGCAATATTATATTAGGGATATTAGAGTTGCATTAAGAGATGTAAGTAGAGTTTATTAACTTGAATGAAAATTAAATTCTGAAGTGTGCATTCTCTTCAAATTAATACCAAACACAATTTTAAAAGTCAATGGGATTTTGGATGTGTCTGACAAAAGTATTTTCAAGCTTCTCTAAAAGAATTAACATAGAGAAGATGCAAAAACAAAAATAGTGTAGAATGCCTTGTCTTACTGTTATCAGAACACAAAACTAAAATAATTTAGCTCTTATGAAAGCAATCCAGAGATTAAACAAGCAAAATAATTCAATAGCAAAGGAAACTCAGAGATTAAACCATATTTTTAAATTAAGAATGTAATAAAGGTTAAAATTTAAATATCTGGGAAGAGTGAATTATTTTAAAAGCATATCAGAAGGTTACACTGGAAAAATAAAGTTTGATAAACTTCACAGCATCTATCAGTTCAGTTCAGTTCAATTGTTCAGTTATGTCTGACTTTCTGCGACTCCATGAACTGCAGCACATCAGACTTCCATGTCCATCACCGACTCCCAGAGCTGGCTCAACTTCATGTGCATTGAGTCCGTGATGCCATCCAACCATCTTGTACTCTGTCTTCCCCTTCTGATCCTGCCTTCAACCTTTCAAAGCATCAAGGTCTTTTCAAATTAGTCAACTCTTCACATCAGGTGGCCAAAGTATTAGAGTTTCAGCTTCAACATCAGTCCTTCCAATGAACACCCAAGACTTATTTACTTTAGGATGCACTAGTGAGATCTCCTTGTAGTCCAAGGGGCTCTCAAGAGTCTTCTTCAACACCACAGTTCAAAAGCATCAATTCTTCAGCACTTAGCTTTCTTTATAGTCTAACTACATCCATATATGACTATAGGAAAAACCGTAGCTTTGACTAGATGGGCCTTTGCTCGAAAATAATGTCTCTGCTTTTTTAATATGCTGTCTAGGTTGGTCATAAGTTTCTTTCCAAGGAGCAATCGTCTTTTTAATTTTATGGCTGCAGTCACCATCTTTAGTGATTTTGGAGCGCAGAAAAAAAAAGTCTGACCACTGTTTCCACTGTTTCCTCATCAATTGGCCTTGAAGTGATGGAACTGGATGCCATGATTATAGTTTTCAGAATGTTGAGTTTTAATCTCGCTCTTTCACTTTCCTCTTTCACTTTCATCAAGAGGCTCTTTAGTTCCTCTTTACTTTATGTCATAAGGGTGGTATCAACTGCGTATTTGAGGCTGTTGATATTTCTCCTGGAAAATTTGATTACAGCTTATGCTTCTTACAGCCCAGCATTTTGCATGATGTACTCTGCATATAGGTTAAGTAAGCAGGGTGACAGTATACAGCCTTGACATACTCCCTTTCCCAATTTGGGACCAGTCTGTTGTTCCATGTCCAGTTCTAACTGTTGCTTCTTGACCTGCAAACAGATTTCTCAGGAGGCAGGTCAGGTGGTCTGGTATTCCCATCTCTTTAAGAACTTTCCACAGTTTGTTGTAATCCACATAGTCAAAGGCTTCACACCAGCTATATGAAGACAGTTTGTACAAGTATTAATATGTTATTGAAATCTTTCAGTGTTACAATTCTTAACATGTATGGATATTAATAGAGGAAAAGAACAGAATGGGAAAGACTAGAGATATCTTCAAGGAAATTAGAGATACCAAGGGAACATTTTATGCAAAGATGGGCTCGATAAAGAACAGAAATGGTATGGACCTAACAGAAGCAGAAGATATTAAGAAGAGGTGGCAAGAGTACACAAAAGAACTGCACAAAAAAGATCTTCATGACCCAGATAATCATGATGATGTGATCACTCATCTTGGAATGTGAAGCTGAGTGGGCCTTAGAAAGCATCACTATGAACAAAGCTAGTGGAGGTGATGGAAATCCAATAGAGCTGTTTCAAATCCTGAAAGATGATGCTCTGTAAGTGCTGCACGCAATATGCCAGCAAATTTGAAAAAATTAACAGTGGCCACAGGACTGGAAAAAGTCAGTTTGCATTCCAATTCCAAAGAAAGGCAATGCCAAAGAATGCTCAAACTACTGCACAATTGCACTCATCTCACATGCTAGTAAAGTAATGCTCAAAATTCTCCAAGCCAGACTTCAACAATACGTGAACCATGAACTCCCTGATGTTCAAGCTGGTTTTAGAAAAGGCAGAGAAACCAGAGATCAAATTGCCAACATCTGCTGGATCATGGAAAAAGCAAGAGAGTTTCAGAAAAACATCTATTTCTGCTTTATTGACTATGCCAAAGTATTTGACTGTGTGGATCACAAAAAAAACGTGGAAAATTCTGAGAGATGGGAATAGCAGACCACCTAACCTGCCTCTTGAGAAATCTGTATGCAGGTCAGGAAGCAACAGTTAGAACTGGACATGGAACAACAGACTGGTTCCAAATAGCAAAAGGAGTACGTCAAGGCTGTATATTGTCACCATGCTTATTTAACTTATATGCAGAGTACATCATGAGAAATGTTGGACTGGAAGAAACACAAGCTGGAATCAAGATTATGGGAGAAACATCAATAACCTCAGATATGCAGATGACACCACCCTTATGGCAGAGAGTGAAGAGTAGCTAAAAAGCCTCTTGATGAAAGTGAAAGAGGAGAGTGAAAAAGTTGGCTGAAACTCAGCATTCAGAAAACGGAGATCATGACATCTAATTCCATCACTTCATGGGAAATAGATGGAGAAACAGTGGAAACAGTGTCAGACTTTATTTTGGGGGGCTCCAAAATCACTGCAGATGGTGCCTGCAGCCATGAAATTAGAAGACTCTTACTCCTTGGAATTAATGTTATGACCAATCTAGATAATATATTTAAAAGCAGAGACATTACTTTGCCGACTTAGTCCTGTCTAGTCAAGGCTATGGTTTTTCCATTGGTCATGTATGGATGTGAGAGTTGGACTGTGAAGAAGGCTGAGCACCAAAGAATTGATGCTTTTGAACTGTGGTGTTGGAGAAGATGGTTGAGAGTCCCTTGGACTGCAAGGAGATCCAACCAGTCCATCCTAAAGGAGATCAACTCTGGGATTTCTTTGGAAGGAATGATGCTAAAGCTGAAACTCCAGTACTTTGGCCACCTCATGTGAAGAGTTGACTCACTGGAAAAGACTCTGATTCTGGGAGTGATTGGGGGCAGAAGGAGAAGGGGATGACCAAGGATGAGATGGCTTGATGGCATCACGGACTCGATGGGTGTGAGTCTGAGTGAACCCGGGAAATGGTAATGAACAGGGAGGCCTTGCATGCTGGTATTTCTAGGGTCGCAAAGAGTCGAGCACAACTGAGCAACTGAACTGAACTGATGGATAGTAATCTGTAGGGGAAAAATTCACAAGTATTTTCCAAATTTGGAAAGGAAAAAAAAAACAGAACAAAATATTATACTTGATTATTGAAAATTTTAAAAATATTGTACATAGAAATCATAAGCAATTATACAGCAGATAATAAATTTTGAGCTTTTTCAAGTGTCAGGACATGTGTTGCTCATATGCCATAAAATTCTTATAAGTGGGGAAAAGATGAACATCCAATAAAAAAATGAGGTACAGTTATTAATAAGTAAGTAACACGAAACGGAACAAAACTGGAATATTCAACTTTCAGTCATTCAACACATGTTTTGTTCTGAATTGCCTATAATGCGGCAGGAACAAACAAAATGCTTGGGATACTGCACAATGGAGAACACAAACAAGGTCCTAGTATCTGTTATAAGAGGGAAACAAAAATACAAGATACTTTCAGGTAACAGTATGTCCTGTAAATGCAATGAAAGAAGGTAGTCTAATAGGGAATCCCTGGAATAAATCAAAGGCCGTTTGCTTACAGTCCTCAGGGAAGACCTCTCTGGGATGGTGATACATAAGCTCAGTCCTGAAGGGACTGAGAAGGGCCCTGAAGAGAAGGGCCCAGTTTTACAGCAGTTCCAGTATGTTCCTATCAAGTGAAAAGAAAGACAATGCCTTAAGGAACAGAAAAGCAGCGTGGATAAAGCTTAATAGGATGGGAGTGGGTTGGAGGAAGCTGTGGGAAAGAATGAATAAGCAGAGTGTTGAATTAGACCAAGCAATTAGGAAGGGACCCATTTAATAAGACCAATTATTTAGATTTTATTCTAATAATCAGAAGACCTTTTGGAAGGATTTTAAGAGGATGGATCCACTTTATTTAAGGATCCTTCCACTGCTCTATGGAGAAGATACCGTCAATGATAAGAAATGAAGCAAGAAAAAAAAAAAAAGTAGGAAGATAGAAGCTTGGACCAGGCAAGAGAGGACTGTGAAAAAACAAGCAACATCAATATATTTTCTATATTATCGACAGAGATTAAAATAATATCATGAAATGGATGTGTGGACATGGGGCAGGGAAGAGGGCATGGGATTAATTGGGAGACTGAGAATGACATACATGCACAGGTGCCACATGATCAGTCGCTAAATCCTGTCCAACTATTTGTGATTCCATGGACTGCAGCCCACCAGGCTCCTCTGGCTATGGGATTTTCCAGGCAAGACTGCTGGAGTGGGTTGACATTTCCTCCTCCAAGAGATCTTCCCAACCCTGGGCTCAGACCTTCATCTCCTGTGTCTCCTGCATTGGCAGGCACATTCATTACCACTGAGCCACCTGAAAGTATATTTGCACTACCTTCTCCCATGAACCATGAATTCCCTGATGTTAAAGCTGGTTTTACAAAAGGCAGAGGAACCAGAGATCAAATTGCCAACATCCGCTGGATCATCGAAAAAGCAAGAGAGTTTCAGAAAAACATCTATTTCTGCTTTATTGACCATGCCAAAGCCCATCACAAAAAATGTGGAAAATTCTGAAAGAGATGGGAATACCAGACCACCTAACTTGCCTCTTGAGAAATCTGTATGCAGGTCAGGAAGCAATAGTTAGAACTGGACATGGAACAACAGACTGGTTCCAAATAGGAAAAGCAGTATATCAAGGCTGTATATTGTCACCCTGCTTATTTAATTTCTATGCAGAGTACATCATGAGAAACGTTGGACTGGAAGAAACACAAGCTGGAATCAAGATTGCCGGGAGAAATATCAATAACCTCAGATATGGAGATGACACCACCCTTGGCAGAAAGTGAAGAGGAGCTAAAAAGTCTCTTGATGAATGTGAAAGAGGAGAGTGAAAAAGTTGGCTTAAAGCTCCACATTCAGAAAACGAAGATCATGACATCTGATTCCATCACTACATGGGAAATAGATGGGGAAACAGTGTCTGATTTTATGGTTTTGGGCTCCAAAATCACTGCAGATAGTGACTGCAGCCATGAAATTAGAAGACTCTTTCTCCTTGGAAGAAAAGTTATGACCAACCTAGATAGTATATTCAAAAGCAGAGACATTACTTTGCCAACTAAGGTCAGTCTAGACAAGACCATGGTTTTTCCTGTGGTCATGTATGGATGTAAGAGTTGGACTGTGAAGAAGGCTGAGCGCCAAAAAATTGATGCTTTTGAACTGTGGTGTTGGAGAAGATGGTTGAGAGTCCCTTGGACTGCAAGGAGATCCAACCAGTCCATTCTGAAGGAGATCAACCCTGGGATTTCTTTGGAAGGAATGATGCTAAAGCTGAAACTCCAGTACTTTGGCCACCTCATAGGAAGAGTTGACTCATTGGAAAAGACTCTGATGCTGGGAGTGATTGGGGGCAGGAGGAGAGGGGGATAACCGAGAATGAGATGGCTGGATGGCATCACGGACTCAATGCACATGAGCCTGAGTGAACTCTGAGAGATGGTAATGAACAGGGAGGCCTGGCATGCTGGGATTCCTAAGGTTGCAAAGAGTCGGACTTGACTGAGTGACTCAACTGAACTGAACTGTGTAAAATGAACTTCCCAGGTAGCACATTGGTATAGAATCTGCCTGCCAATGCAGAATGTCCAAGAGATGCAGCTTTGATCACTGGGTTAGGAAGATCCCCTGGAGAAGGGAATAGCAACCCACTCTAGTATTCTTGCTTGAGAAATCCCATGGACAGCGGGCTGCAGTCCATGGGGTCACAGAGTTGGACAAGACTGAAATCTCTGAGCACAGCACACACAGCACATTTATCAAAGCTCTGCTAACTAGTTGCATATACTTTGACCAGAAATGTAGCCTCATAAATAATTATCCTAGTAGAATAATTGAATCAATTTCCAAAGATTTAATACTATAATTTTATCTCAGATCTATTTATAATATGGAAAAAGTAGAAGTGCCTAAACTAGCCTTCAAGGGAGAATTGATAAATAAATCATGCTTTGTTCATTTCATAGACTGATCACTCAGAAATCATTAAAAATGACATTGCAAACCTCCACTTAATAAAGTGAAATAGCATGCAGTGATCAATTTTGTTAACACACATGTCCATGTAAATATATATATATATATATATACACACACACACATACACACATGGACTATTATAAACCAGAATACTAATTATTATAATTTATGTGTGAGATTATGACCTAATTTTTGATATATTTGTATTTTGTTGTGCTTCCATCATGTAATAAACTTTTTGAAAGTGAAAGTGAAGTCGCTCAGTCGTGTCCGACTCTTTGTGACCCCGTGGACTGTAGCCCATCAGGCTACTCCTCGGTCCATGGGATTCTCCAGGCAACAATACTGGAGTGGGTTGTCATTCCATTCTACAGGGGATCTTCTCAACCCAGGGATCTAACCCAGGTCTCCTGCATTGCAGGCAGAGGCTTTAACCTCTGAGCCATCAGGGAAGCCCAATAAACTTTTTAAACTTTATTAAAAGAAGCAAGTAAAAACACAAGTTGTATTTAATGATACTGTTAATGTTCAGCTGTTAAGTCATGTCTGACTATTTGTGACTGCATGGACTGAAGCATGATAGCCTTCCCTGTCCTTCACTATCTCCCAGAGTTTCCTCAGATTTATGTCCATTGAGTCAGTGATGCGATCTAACCATCTCATCCTGTCACTCCCTTTTACTCCTGCCCTCAATCTTTTTCAGAATCAAGGTCTTTTCCAATGAGTCTACTCATTTAATAATATGGCAATATATTATTAAAACCATATGGAACTGCCATCAAAATTATTTGTACTTAACAGGTATTGTAAACTTTTATAACAACCCACTTAATAAACGTTTACTATTGAAAAACTGACTTTCATAGGGCTATTGTGTTCATAGCTGGATAACCATCAACAGTTTTTATATATCACTCAGATCGCCTTAATACGGGCCTGTATTTTGACACTTCCATCCTTATCTCTCAGTTCATGTTTGACAAGACAGCACCTCTGAGCTTAACTTGTAGTTTTCCCCAGAGGCCAGCCTGAATGACTCAAGATTCTACTCTACTACTATCAGCTGGTAAATTCTTCTGCTTTATTTTGGCTCAGCTCTAGGATTTTTTACTTCAGAAATTTCTCTGATCCTATTAAACAGCCGTTTCTCCTTAGAGTTCCCTTAATCCCGGTATTCCTGTCTATGTATCTCGATCAGATTGTGAATGCTGAGGAAGAGGGAAGGTGCTGGTGAATTATCTGTTTATTGTGCTTGATTCAGGCTCTGGGACACAATAGATAAAAAATATATGATGAAGGTGAAACAGAGGAGAGAAAAAGCTGGCTTAAATGTCAGCGTTCAAAAAATTAAGATCAAGGCATCTGATCTCATCACTTCATGACCACAGGAGGGAAAAAGTGGAAGCAGTGACAGATTTTCTTGGACTCCAAAATCACTGTGGAAGGTGACTATAGCCATGAAATTAAAAGACCCTTGCTCCTTGGAAGGAAAGCTATGACACACCTAGATGGTGTATTAAAAAGTAGAGACATCATTTTGTCAGCAAGGGTCCATATAAAGCTATGGTTTTTCCAGTAGTCATGTATGGATGTCAGAGTTGAAGTATAAAGGCTTAGTGGCAAAGAATTTATGCTTTTGAACTGTGGTGATGGAGAAGCCTGTTGAGAGGCCCTTGGATTGCAAAAACATCAAACCAGTCAATCTTAAAGGAAATCAACCTTGAATATTCATTGGAAAGACTGATGCTTAAGCTGAAGCTCCAATATTGTGGTGACCTGATGCAAAGATCCAGTTCAGTTGAGTCACTCAGTCGTGTTTGACTCTTTGTGACCCCATGAATCACAGCTCACTAGGCCTCCCTGTCCATCACCAACACCCAGAGTTCACTCAAACTCATGTCCATTGAGTCAGTGATGCCATCCAGCCATCTCATCCTTGGTTGTCCCCTTCTCCTCCTGCTCCTAATCCTTCCCAGCATTAGGGTCTTTTCCAATGAGTCAACTCTTCACATGAGGTGGCCAAAGTATTGGAGTTTCAGCTTCAACATCAGTCCTTCCAATGAACACCCAGAACTGATCTCCTTAACAATGGATTGATTGGATCTTCTTGCAGTCCAAGGGACTCTCGAGAGTCTTTGCCAACATCACAGTTCAAAACCATCAATTCTTCAGTGCCCAGCCTTCTTCACAGTCCAACTCTCACATTCATACATGACCACTGGAAAAATCATAGCCTTTTCTAGACGGACTTTTGTTGACAAAGTAATATCTCTGCTTTTCAACATGCTATCTAGGTTGGTTATAACTTTCCTTCCAAGGAGTAAATGTCTTTTAATTTCATGGCTGCAATCACCATCTGCAGTGATTTTGGAACCCAAAAATATAAAGTCTGACACTGTTTCCACTGTTTTCCCATCTATCCGCCATGAAGTGATGGGACCAGATGCCATGATCTTCATTTCCTGAATGGTGAGCTTTAAGCCAACTTTTTCACTCTCCTCTTTCACTTTCATCAGGAGGCTTTTGTGTTCCTCTTGACTTTCTGCCATAAGGGTGGTGTCAGCTGCATATCTGAAGTAATTGATATTTCTCCCGGCAATCTGATTCCAGCTTGTGCTTCTTCCAGTCCAGCATTTCTCTTAATGTACTCTGCATAGAAGTCAAATAAGCAGGGTGACAATTATAGCCTTGACATACTCCTTTTCCTATTTGGAACCAGTCTGTTGTTCCATGTCCAGTTCTAACTGTTGCTTCCTGATCTGTATATAGGTTTCTCAACAGGCAGGTCAGGTGGTCTGGTATTCCCATCTCTTAAAGAATTTTCCACAGTTTATTGTGGTCCACACAGTCAAAGGCTTTGGCATAGTCAATAAAGCAGCAATAAATGTTTCTCTGGAACTCTTTTTCTTTTTTGATGATCCAGCGGATGTTGGCACTTTGATCTCTGGTTCCTCTGCCTCTTCTAAAAGCAGCTTGAGCATCTCGAAGTTCACTGTTCACCTACTGCTAAAGCCTGGCTTGGAGAATTTTAAGCATTCCTTTACTAGTGTGTGAGATGAGTGCAATATGTGGTAATTTGAGCATCCAACTCACTGGGAAAGACCCTCATGCTGGGAAAGACTGAAGGCAAAAGGAGAAGGACAAGAATGAGATGGTTAGATAGCGTAACTGACTCAATGGGCACTAATCTGAGTAAATTCTGGGAGATAGTGAAGGACAGTGGAGCCTGGCACGCTACAGCCCATGAGGTTACAAAGAGTCAGATAGGACTTAGTGACTGAACAACAACAACAATATGCCAGATTGAATCAAAGCATGGAGTCATCATAGGTACACATACACTCACACATGTGTATTCATGTGACATTATTATGAGTAATGAATGCATTACTCTTTAAAAACAAGTGAATCAGAAAATACTCAATGGTGTACATCATGAAGAATTTGCACATTAAAATAATGTGATTCCAGTATACATATATTAGAATTGCTAGTCAAAAAAGAAAACAAAATCTGATGATATCAAATGATGGTGAGAATGTGGAGCAACAAGAACTCTAACTAATTGCTGGTAAGAATTCCAAATGGTAGGGCCACTGTAGAAGACAGCTTGAGAGGTCCTTACAACGCTAAGTGTCCTTTTAACATACAATCCAGGATCAGGCTCTTCAATATTTATCCATATGTGTTAAAAACTGGGTGTCCACATAAACATTGCAGGAAATATTTATATCATCTTCATTCATATTAAGCAACTGAGATGCACTTCAAAAGACAGATAGATAAGCTGTGGTATATCCATACAGTGAAATCATTTCTCAAAAAAGAAATGAGCCATTCCGCCAGGGCTTCAGTTATGTCTGACTCCATGCAACCCTGTAGACTGTAGCCTGCCCAGCTCTTCTGTCCATGGGATTCTCCAGGCAAGAATAATGGAGTGGGTTGCCATGCCCTCCTCCAAGTGATCTTCCTAACCCAGGGATCAAACCCACATCTCTTATGTCTCCTGAATTGACAAGTGTGTTCTTTACCACCAGAGCCACCTGGGAAGCCCAAAAAGGAATGAAGGGAAATTTAACACATATTACTTAGAGAAGCCACACTGTAAAGGTTCCATACTGTATGATTCCAATTATGTAGCATTCTAAAAAAGGCAAACTGTATAAAGTGTAGCAAGATTGCCATGAGTAGCAAGGTTGTGTGTTCTTTACCACCAGAGCCACCTGGGAAGCCCAAAAAGGAATGAAGGGAAATTTAACACATATTACTTAGAGAAGCCACACTGTAAAGGTTCCATACTGTATGATTCCAATTATGTAGCATTCTAAAAAAGGCAAACTGTATAAAGTGTAGCAAGATTGCCATGAGTAGCAAGGTTGCCAAGAATTCAAGGTAGAGAAGGAAGGATGAATGGATGGAGCACAGTAGAATTTTAGGGCATTAGACTACTCTGTATGATACTGTAAAGGTGAATTCATGACACTGTACATTTGTCCAGATACATAGAACTGCACCAAGTTTAAACCCTTATTTAAACTATGAACTTTAATTAATTGCCGAGAGCCAGCACAAAGAGTCCTGCCCATGGTAAAGGTCATGATGTTAAGGGGCCCAACAGGCAAAGGCGAGTCAGGCCTTAAGGGAGCCTCACTGGATCTGCTCGTGTATCTGCCCCAAAACCAGAGTCTGCCTGCCTTACTGCATTGTGCTTTTTGCCTACTCTTCTGACATTATACAGGGGGCTGTCCCCCACCACCTCTCTGAAAAGGAGTTAACTTAGGACTCCAGTTAATAATTCTCCTGGGCATGACAAGCGTGTTTCAGTCCAAAAACCTCTCTGCTGGCAGACTAGCTTGTGTGACAGGATTGTCCACACTCTTGCTACTATGTACATGATTGTTTACAACCTCTCAACCATAAACAGCACAGAGAGTTTGGAGTATTTTGAAAGTCTTAATTAGCATCGGGTTTTTCTAAAGATAAAAATCATGTTGGTGAAGTGTTTCATGGCTGAGTTAATAATTGCCACAAGGCCTCCATATCCTTAGTCACCTGGGAGTATGTTAATCAATGTAACTGGAATGTAGAAAAAGAAATATAGTAGTTTTGATGTTAGCAATACTAGACTTTTGAGTTAATGAATTTTCCCTTTTGTTATAGATCACTGTATTCCTCTTTCTTTGTTATAAATCACTGCATCCTTGCTATGTAAAAATGTAACTTCATCACTATCTTAAGACTAAATAGATCTTAAAGGGAAATAAGTTTTCTGATCGATTAACTTTTATCAATAGAAAGAAAGGTGGGGCCATAAAATGTTAATCAGTCTCCAGACCAGAAGATATTGTAAAACAAATATAAGACTCTTGTAATAACAAAGATATGCTGAGAACACTGTCTTTAGATAAGGGTCAGAGCTGCTGACCCTGAGTGACTTTTCTTACATATATCTCTATGTATAACTAAAAGTATAAAAGTGTACCTGGAAAATAAAGAAACGGACCAGTTCCTGGAAAGACTGGTTTCCCCTGTGTCGTCTTTTCTCATTCTCTTCCTTTCTGGCTGCATTCCCATCTGGAGTGTGGAGGCTCACCAAGCCTAGTAATTTTGCTGGCGCTTCTAAGATCTGACTGGGGAGGCCTTTGTGTCTCCTCTCCTTCCGGAGAACGAGAAGACTTATCTCTATGTATAACTAAAAGTATAAAAGTGTACCTGGAAAATAAAGAAACGGACCAGTTCCTGGAAAGACTGGTTTCCCCTGTGTCGTCTTTTCTCATTCTCTTCCTTTCTGGCTGCATTCCCATCTGGAGTGTGGAGGCTCACCAAGCCTAGTAATTTTGCTGGCGCTTCTAAGATCTGACTGGGGAGGCCTTTGTGTCTCCTCTCCTTCCGGAGAACGAGAAGACGCCTGTGGCCTATATAGGTGGTGCAAGCTCCTTGTGTTGGAGTTTTATTGGTTTTCCACATAAACCAAGTTATTCAGCATCTTTTTCTCCACTAAATTTTTCTACTACACTACCCTTTCCTAATCTCTCTTTATATTTCTAATTAAATAGTTCTTTCCTAGGATGCCAACTCTATCCCTGCTTTGAATTCCCTTGATCCACTGGGGCTGGACCCCTGCAATTAATAATAATGTATAAATGTTGATTCATCAAGTCTAACACATGCACCACACTAATGGGAGATGTTGGCATCCCCGGTAGCGTAGGTAGTAAAGTATCTGGCTGCAGTGCAGGAGACCCAGATTCGATCCTTGTGTGGGGAAAATCCTCTGGAGAAGGGAATGGCAACCCAATCTAATATTCTTGCCTGGAGAATCCCATTTACAGAGGAGCCTGGCAGGCTGCAGTCAATGGGGTAACAAAAATTCAGACATGACCGAGGGACTAAGCACAAAATGAGAGATGTTAATAATTGAGAAATTGTATGGTAAGGGAGGGATTATATGAGAATTTTTTTGTAACCATCTACTCAATTTTGTAAATATAAAACTGCTCAAGAAATAAAGTCTGTGAATTAAAAGAAAATAAATAAATTGACTGTTTAACAGAGGTTTGGTCTAAAGCTTTCTTGACCTAACCATTGATTCAGATGGAAACCTGATGATATTTTAATTGAAGACAGGATTAGATATGAGGTGCTGTCTATGGTGTCTGCACTAGAGTGCTCTGTAGCCTGAAATATTACTTATCCTGGGATAGACTATGTGCAATTAGGTGCTTAACAATCGGAGTCTATTGCTCCTTTGTGTAGATCTCTCCAGTAATTTCCAGCTGCATTTAAAATGAAATCCAAATCATGGGGTCTGGCAGGAGCTGCCCACCTACTACTCTGCTCAGTGTACTGTAGCTCAATCAGAATTTTTCTGTTTGTCGTCCTCTCTGAGCTCACATGAACCTCACACTTGTTATTTAGACTTCTTTAAACATACTTCATCACTCCATTGGCTCCTTTCAGAGCTCCTATGAGTATGAACAGTAGTGGATATCCTTTTTTTCCTGCCTTTTTCTATCCACTGTGTCATCCCAGTCATTCTCTCTGGCACTATCCTCTTGCATTTTCTTCATTGTGCTTATTTTTGATCAAATGCATTGTGTTTATTGTCAGATGATCATTACTAGAAGGTAAGAGCCCTCAAAAGCATAGATCTTGCTTATTTTCACCACTGCTTCCCCAATGCCTAGAATATTGTCTGTCATATAACGGGTTGTTGGGATTCCCAGGTGGTGCTAGCTGTAAAGAACCTGCCTGTCAATGCAGGAGACATAAAATCCTGGAGTTAGATCCCTGGGTTGGGAAGATCTCCTGGAGGATGGCATAATAACCCATTCCAGTATTCTTACCTGGAGAATTCCATGGACAAAGGACCCCAGAGGGCTATAGTCCATAGGGTTATAAAGACTTGGGTATCACTGAAGCAACTAGGCATGCACAAACAGTGAGTTGTTATTGTTTAGTTGCCAAGTCATGTTCGACTCTTTTGCAACCCCATGGACTATGGCCTGCCAGGCTCTCTGTATATAGGATTTCCCAGGCAAGAATACTGGGGTGGGTTCCATGCTGTCCTCTAAAGGATCTTCCCAACCCAGGAATCAAACCTGGGTCTCCTGGACTGGCAGGTGGATTTTTTGCTGTTGTTGTTGTTCAGTTGCTCAGTTATGTCCAACTCTTTGCAATCCCTTGGACTGCAACACTACAGTCTTCCCTGTTTTTCATCATCTTCCAGAGTTTGCTCAAACTCATGTCCATTGAGTTGGTAATGCCATCCAACCATCTCAACCTCTGTTATCTCCTTCTCTTCCAGCCTTCAATCTTTTCCAGCATCAGAGTCTTTCCCAGTGAGTCAGTTGTTTGCATCAGGTGGCCAAAGTATTGGAGTATCAGCTTCAGCATCAGTCCTTCCAATGAGTATTCAGAGTTGACTTCCTTTAGGGTTGACTGGTTTGATCTCCTTGCAGTCCAAGGGATTCTTTACCACTGAGCATATAGTGGGTACTTCACACTTATCACTGAGTTAAAAATGGGGAAATATATGAAGATGAGATTAAGGTCATAGAACACAGAAGTCTGGTTAGGTTGTCCTGGGATCCTCTATAAATCCTCAATTTTTTCCATAGCTTCCTCTTGCATAAAATGAGGTGTTCAGACTACATGAGAACTCAAGTCTTTTTTAACTCTGAAATCCTGCATTCTTCAGTGGTTTGAAATGATTGAGATCCCACTCGAGAGCTGCTAATTGGCTATATTCTATTATCAGTGCAGTTTCTGTGGTGATCTATGTCAGTTCACTACACTGGAACCACCTTTCAGAGTGACATTGTCGCACATCTGGTCAAATAAATGAATGTTCCCATCTGGATTGACACTTTTGGCAGGAAAATCAAGTACTAATGCCAGATGACCTCTCCTTCATAAAATAGAAAATGTGTTATGATCTGCACTGTCAGGCAATGAAACAGTTGCCTTTCCATTTTCCTGTTTTTTGTTTTTTTTTTCCTGGAGTCATCCACTGACCTACACCTGGCACCCCACCCCATCATATAAAGGATCCAAAGTCTGTGTGTGTCCTTGCTCTATCCTGTTTGTGTGGAAAACCTCAGGATCTATTGCATCAGTCATTACTAAGTAAATTATGTTCCAGTATTACAAAACACAGTGTGTGATTTAAAACCTTGGTGGATATTCTCATTGTGGGGAGCCCAGATCCTCAGGAGGCCCAGCATAATCCCAAGTTGCTGCTGCCCCAGAAAAAAGGCAGATTTCCTGCAGTGCTGTTTCCTGGGGTATGTGCAGACTTTTCAGCAGGAGGATTAGGGACTCCAAGTCCTTTCTTGTGACTTCCCAGGTGGTGTCAGTGGTAAAGATGTGTGTTGTGTGTTAGTCTCCCAGTCCTGCCCAACTCTTTGTGACCCCATGGACTGCAGCCCACCAGGCACTTCTGCCCATGGGATTTTATGGGCAAGAATACTGGAATCTGCCTGCAAGTGCAGGAGACATAGAAGATGCAGGTTCAATCCCTGGGTATGGAGATCCCTGGAGGAGGGCATGGTGACCCACTCCAGTATTCTTGCCTGGAGAATCTCACAGACAGAGGAACCCAGCATCAGTCCTTCCAATGAGTAGTCAGAGTTGACTTCCTTTAGGACTGAATGGTTTGATCCCCTTGCTGTCCAAGGGATTCTTAACTACTGAGCATATAGTGGGTACTCCACTATATTTAATCACTGAGTTAGAAATGGAGAAACATAAAGATGAGATTAAGGTCATAGAACACAAAAGTCTGGCTAGGTTGTCCTGCTGCTGCTGCTGCTGCTGCTGCTGCTGCCAAGTCACTTCAGTCATGTCTGATTCTGTGCAACCCCATAGACGGCAGCCCACCAGGCTCCCCCGTCCCTGGAATTCTCCAGGCAAGAACACTGGAGTGGGTTGCCATTTCCTTCTTCAATGCATGAAAGTGAAAAGTGAAAGTGAAGTCACTCAGTCATGTCCGACTCTTAGCGACCCCATGAACTGCAGCCCACCAGGCTTTCCATCCATAAGATATTCCAGGCAAGAGTACTGGAATGGGATGCCATCTGAGGTTGTCCTGGGATAAAATGAGGCTTTCAGACTATATGAGAACTCAAGTCTTTTTTAAGTCTGAAAGTCCATAGGGTTGCAAAGAGTCTGACATGACAGAAGCGACTTGGCATGCACATACCTGCAGCCCTTTCTTAAAGTTCATCAACTGGTAATGACAAGACAATCGGTGTACATATTAATCCTCTGTCTTATATAACTGCTTCCTGCCTCAAATCTCAGCCCTTTTGGTCATGGAATTCGAGCCAGTTCTCACAACACTGTCACATCTTGAAGATTTTACCCTTTGCTCTCTGCTGGAGGTGAAACAGTCCGTGGCAGATGAGTCACTCATGCAAAGTAACGGTACTTTGTAGAGCCAGTGCCTTCTGCCAAAAAGCCCTGGAAAGCCCCCACATCAGAGTGATAAATGACATTTGGGGACCCCCTAACAAGGCTGTGAGATCATACTGTTCTCTCTCAACCAGATCCTAGCAAATAAAATGCTAATGGTGAAAAAATGAGAAGATAAAATTGAAGAAAAAGGATTCAGTATTAACTCAAGTCAACTGAAACACCACAGGAAGCATATATATTTCCCAAATCTAGATGAGGAATAGAAACTCCTACCAGGAGATAAGTAATACATTTTAAAATGCCAGACATATATATTTGCTTGGTAAACATTAGTTTTCTTTCTTATTATAAAACAAACGTTATCTTCTGTTTGCTGAAGTCCAAGAGCAGCAGTGCTTTGGGGAGCTTGCTAGGCACATGACACGTGGTACAAACAGGGCTGAATGTATCACTGTCTTTTACTTCATTGCACTTTCCCACTAGTGTTCTTGTTTAGTTACTGAGTTGTGTCCAACTCTTTACAATCCCATAGACTATAGCACACCAGGCTTCCTTATCCTTCAAACTGGGAGTTTGCTCAAACTCACGTCCATTAAGTTGACGATGCCATCCAACCATCTCATCCTCTGTAACCCACTTTTTATCCTCTACTGGAGGAAGAACACATGCAAATCTTCTTTTTTATGATTTTTTTTCTGATGTGAGCCACTTTTATAAAAGTCTTTACTGAATTTATCACAATACTGCTTCTGTTTCATGTTTTGTTTTTTTGGCCAAGGGATTTTAACTCTACAACCAGGGATAATACCTGTGCCCTCTGCATTGGAAAGCAAAGTCTTAACCACTGGACTACCAAGGAAATCCCCAAACATTCTTAAAGATTAAATGAAATAAGTTCCAATGAGAAGTTTGGCAGGACACGGCTAAAAGCCTAGTTGTGTGTGATTAATTTGAGTCAGAAAATTGGAAAGAGACAACAGAGGTTTATTATTCTTTCTGTGCTTTGCAGAAGGCTTAGTTTGTGAGGTGCAGAAAGAAAATATGAGTTAAGACTTGACGACAAAAAATATTGATTGTTATGTTTACGGCATCTGGAGTAAAGAAGGTGAGAAGCTGGTTGTAATCTCCAACCAGAAAAAAAAAAAAGAAAAGAAAATACAGTATTAAGTAAGCCCAGGACAGGGGAGAAGTAGGTTATGGAGAGAAATTTAATATTGAGTTTAAAAGTTCTAGTTTATTCTACAACTAAGGGAGAATTAAATGTAAGAGCCTTTTCTGCTTATTTGTTTTAGTTACTGGCTTAATGAGGGAAATGACTTCAGTCTGAGAAAAGTTTCCATTCTAAAATCAATGGCAGTTTCCCTGGTGGCTTAGTGGTAAAGAATCCTCCTGTTAATGCAGGAGACACACCGCATGTTCTGTCTCTGATCCATGAAGATCCCACAGGCCGTGGAACAACTAAGCCTATGTGCCATAACTACTGAGCCTTCACTCCAGAGCCCATGCGCCACAACTGCTAAGCTGTGTGCTGCAATATGAAAGCCCATGAGCCTACAGCCTGTGCTCTGCAAAAAGAAAAGCCACCACAACGGGAAGCCCATGCACCACAACAAGAGTAGCCTCCACATGCCACAACTAGAGAAAGCCTGCCTGCAGCAGAGAAGATCCAGCACAGCAAAAATAAGTAAATGAAGAAAATCATGGGCTCAGTCACTCAGCTGGGTCCAACTCTCCATCACCCCATGGACTGTAACACACTGGGTTCCTTTGTCCATGATAGTTCTCAGACAAGTATACTGGAGTGGGTTGCTGTTTCCTTCTCCTGGGGATCTTCCCAACCCAAGGATTGAACTTGGGTCTCCTGTGTCTCCTGCAGTAGCAGGCAGATTCATTATCACTAAGGCTACCTGGAAAGCCCAAATAAAATTATTAAAAAAGAAAATTGATGGCAAAGAAGCATGCACACACACACACACACACACACACACACACACACACACACACAACATTGTAAACAGACACAGGGACAAGCAAACTAGGTGTGTCTATTAAATTCATTCCTTGTGCTATTATTCATTGTTATTACAATATGTATTTGCTGTCACAACTTGAGCTGCTGCAGCTATTAATATATGTTTCCAAACTGAGATTTCTAAGCAGTCACACTAACACTGATGGAAGTCTGCTTTGTGACTTGAAGGATATAATGTGCAGTAGACATTACTCAGTCACAAGAGCATGAGAGAAGTATTATGGAATGAGCTGACAGGGCAAGAACCAGTATTACCAGGAAGCCGCCACGGAAAGTAGAAAGCAGAGCCAGGCCAGAGGTGGGTGATGGTGACTGAGCACTGTGATTGTGCTAAGGGAGAAAGGCTCATTGGGCACTTGGCTCCTAGAATCGTCTGCATGTCCTTCTCACTGCCACGGACATGGACCACCTCCCAGTCTTCTCAGGCCATTCACTAGGAGGAAGGAGGATTCTCAGATCTTTCCAGGTGTGATTTTGGCAGTTCCAGGAACTGAGTAAGGCAGAGCAATCTAATGAGAGCCATTTGTCCTCTATACTGGTGAGGCAACTCTGGAGCTGAGGGTAGACATTTGGGCAACAAAGGAGTATAGAATAGAGTACACATCCTGTGAGCTCTTACCATCCAATTGAAGTGTCAAGGCACACTTGACACTTGACGTAGCTCTCTCCCACATAAAATATCAAGGCAACTTTTGCATATTCACAAATCAAAATTTCCCCTTGTATTTTCCTTTATTTTGTTTTACATTCCATAACCAACCCCTGTTCCTACCTTTCCCACAGGACTCTGTGATGTATTTACCATATGCCTTCTTTTCATGTAATTAAAAATAATCATCTAAGTACAGGAAGATGTGCTGTGCTATATGGGGGGGAGTCCTGTTTCTAGGAAACTTGTGAATGATGTATGCAGTTTTGATAAAGTTATTTAACTCTGGTTGCAAATATTTTCTGCTAATTTTGGCTTACCTCACTCTCAGATGGTGAAAAAGCCACCTGCGATGCAGGAAACCTGGGTTCCATCCCTGGGTTGGGAAGAGCCCTTGGAGAAGGGAATTATTACCCACTCCAGTATCCTTGCCTGGATAATTCCATGGACAGAGGAACCTGGGGGCTACAGTCCATGGGGTTGCAAACAATTGGAACGACTGAGTAACTAACACTCTGAGTCATTGATTACAGTTCTTATTCTTTCTGTTTCCCCAAGTTCTATTGCTTGGTGCAATATACATGGGAGCTGGATATGTCATACGCATGTATAGATTTCAAAGGTTAAAATATGTAAAATTAATCTCAAAATTGAAAATATTATACTTATTTATTTGTGATTTCTATCTATTAGAAAGTGTATTTTTATTGGCTTTGTTATTTATACCTAACAAGTTGACCACAATGTTAAAAATGTCATCATATTTAGTATACTAGATACCAGCGCTGGTGTACTTAAATGAAAATTAAATTTGATCACTGAAAAACCAGTGCAAACTTTTGTTTCAAAGATAACAATGTGAAATAAGTCTTGGAAACTTATTATCTTTGGTTTTATTAATTTGATTTCTATCAATCACTAAAATATATTACTTTGAATCAAGAATGATGATCACAATATTATTAATTAATTAGGGATTCCCAGGTGTCTCAATTATGAAAATCTGCCTGCCAAGGTAGGAGATGCAGGTTGGATCTCTTGTGGGGAAGATCCCCTGGAGGAGGAAATGGCAATCCACTCCAGTATTATTGCCTGGAAATTCCCATGAACAGAGGAGCCTAGCAGGCTGTAGTCCATGGGGTTACATGAGAGTCAGGTGCAACTTAGCAAATAAACAACTTATTAATTAATTAAGCAAGTATTTATTGAGCTACTACTATGAGCTGGACATCATTTTAGGATTTGGAGAGAAGCATCCATTCTTTCATAAAGCTTCCATTCTAGCTATAGAGCCTGACATTGATTAGAGCTAACATACTGTCTTATGGAGGAGTTATTTTAGGCACCATTGGGAGATTTTCCAAAGAGGAGACACTTGAGCAGAAATTGAATTTGATGAGAAAGTAAGCCTTGAGATACCTGAGGAAAACATGTACAATAGCAAAATCTGTAAACTACTCTAATACATAGCAATAGTGAATGGTAAATGCTTGATATGGTTACATCATCTTAGGTCTGCCCAGGGAAGTTGTTCAAAACTGTTGATCTAGAGTAAGTATTGATATAAGAACATTCTAGTTTCCTTTCATAAATTGAATAAGCAATACATTTTATGGACATCCTTCATAAAATGGATTCATATGTAATAAGGTGAAAGGATCTCTTGCGTAGTGACAAACCTAATTTTCTTATTCAGGTTTACTAAGATTTCTCCCTCCTGGGTGTAAATATAGGGTTTTACTATGGTCAAACTACAGTTTCTTTCTACATTCTCTTGGATCAGACCAATTAATCCTAAAGGAAATCAACTCTAATACTCACGGGAGGGACTAATGTTGAAGCTGAAATTCCAATACTTTGGCCACCTGATGTAAAGATCTGACTCATTGGAAGAGACCCTGTTTCTGGGAAAGACTAAAGGCAAAACGAGTAGTGGCAGAGGATGAGCTGGCTGGATAGTGTCATCGACTCAGTGGACATAAATTTGAATAAATTCTCAGTGACACTGAAGGACAGTGGAACCTGGCATATGATAGCCCATGGAGTCACAAAAAGTCAGACACAATTTTGAGACTGAACAACAATAACTACACTCTCTCCATGTCTGACCTCATTTACTTCTTTGGCTTAAGAACTAACATTTTATTCATATTCAAGCCACAACAATTTTACTGAATACTTAATCTGAAAAGTACTGAGGATACATAGAAGAAAACATTAATGACCTCTGTTCTCACAAAAAAAAAATACTTGTAAAGGAGGTGACGGATGAAAAAACAGAAACTCATAACACAGTTTGAAAAGATATTTCACGTGCAGAGGACTCCATGGGACAATAAGGCAAGCATTTCTAATTTGCTGGGGGCTCTGAAAGAAAGTCATTTCAAATGTAGGAATAATTGCATTCTGTTTTGGAGGAAAAATACTATTAGTTGGAAAAGGAGGATAAACTATTCCAAAAAGTTTTGGTTGAAGATGTGTAAAATGAAAAAAAAAAAAAAAAAACTTATGGTGTAGAAAAGCAAAGTCACATATTTTTTTATGACTCAAGAAATTGGTGAAAAGAAATGGCTGGAGATGTCTTTCAGACATAAGAAAAATCCAAAGAATAATGAACATATGTGTTGACCACATGAGTGTGAATTTTATCCTATAGGTCAAAATGAGCTGTTGTTTTCAACTGGAGAAGGGTGTAAAGAAAATTTGGTTTTGAAAAGATTACTTTTTAGCAGGTTGAATATGCAAATCATTAGGTTCTTTTTTGTTGAGATGTATTAGTACTTCACACACCATAAAATCTACCTTTTAGGGTATAGAATTCAGTGGGTTCTGGTATATCCACAAGATGTGCAACTATCACTAATATCACTAATTTCATAATGTTTTCACCACGACAAAAAGAAATCCCATACTCATTTTCAATCATCTACCATTTTCATTGTTCTTAACCTCTGGCAACCTCTAATCTAACTTCTCTCTCTACAGATTTACCTATTATAGACATTTAGTATAAATGAAATTATGGAATATGTTTGTGTCATATAATGAACATCTTCAGTGTTCATTACTTTCCATGGCTGCATAATATTCTATAGCATAGCTTTACTATATGGTGTTTATCAGTTACCTGTCAACTGGTTGATGAGAACTGAGTTCGTTCCACTTTTTTGGCTGTGAATGTTGGTGCTGTGAACATTTTTGTGCACATTTCTGTGTGAATAAATGTTTTCAATTATTTTGAGTATATACCTAAGAGTGGAATTGCTAGGTAAATATGGCAAATTTATGTTTAAGTTTATATGGCCTGTGGCTGAGTGGGGTTACACTTACTCTTTACTTGTTCTATTGAACATTTGCCCCTCAAGGTTGAACATACACTTAATTCTAGCATTAAAAAAATCCCCTAATTATAACACTTTCTATCCTAGTGTTCTGTTTTAGCATTTTTAATTACCTAAACTTTCCATACTTACTTGTTTATATTTGGACTTGGGTTCCTCTACTGGAATGTAAGGTTCTGAAGGCAATGCCTACATTATTATTATCAGTCAAATCTATATAAGAGCATCTATTTTAGTGCTTGGCACATGACACATAAGTACTTGAATGAAAACCTTGAACACTATTATTGTTCATTTCATTAGTTTCACCATGTCATTTTACCCATTACATAAATTTAAAAAGAGTGACTTGTTATCCAAAATATTAGCATTTTTTTCAAACTGATCTCCTATTAAGAGACATAGATAAGCCATCTCTTTAATCTTGATTCCCTTACTTTGTCTAACTCAGTGAAATTTCTAATGACTTCGAAAAGGGCAAAAGTCAGACATCAAGAGAGAGATGAGCCATTGGAGGGCTGAATAATTCACAGCATGGATATTCAATGCCTGAATAATGTAGAGTGGCTGTGGGTAAAGTCAAAGGAAAGGAAAAGGAGTTATTTATAATAGCCATTTCTTTGAATGGATTTATTTTAGGTATCTCCAGTGCTATTCTCTGGAGCTTGGCTGATAGTATGGAGTTCTTGAAGGTTATGGGACATAATTCTTAGTAGGGTCAAAAGGCATGGTAGCCAGCTCAGATTTCTGTACCTCACTGAGCCTCCAATATGACTGGAATACAAATCAAGACACAGGCATCTACTGTGCAACCAGAAACACTGTTCAAAGTTCCAGAGTCTGGTTGTTTCCATAAAAGAAAGTTACCGCTTTAAAAGTCTGAAAGAACTCAGGAAGAAAGGTATTACCTGAGTCCCAAAGTCTGGTATCTTCTTTGTTTTTCCTACAAGTCAAATGCCTGTCATTTACAACTCAATGTGAATGTCTGTTGAAAACAACTCACCACCAAACAACAAACAAACAAACAAGAAAAAAGAACACTGTGGTTAGTACTGAGTTTGATTTGAGGGAAAGTATATGAATTAGATCAAAAGGGAAAGCAAGACAGGCATCTCTGTATCCAGACTTGTCTGAGTACACAACTTAAGAGTTCTTGTTCAATGAATGTTGGCTGAATTGAAGGTGAGAAGTTGAGTTTAATTGAAAATGTAACTACTAGGAAAAAGTAAGTGTATAGAATTAAAAAAAATAAAGAAAACAGTAGTATTACAGGGGTTCACAATCAAAAGAAAGTTCTCTCATTAGACCTTCATTTTGAAGATGTGTACTGTCTTATACGGGTGATGATGTGCAATGGTGACACTTCCCCAGGGGAATGAAAGAGGTAAACAGCAACATTTCAGCAGGCAGCAAGGAGAGAGCTTTTATTCCCGTTGATGAAATGGCAGTAAGAACGTGAAGGTTGTGACACAAATACTTGCAGTTTGGATATAACTGGTAGGGGGATCCACCATGAAAAAGAGGCATCAGCCCAAATAGGTTCATAAAAAAGAAGACCTTGTGTTGCAGTCAATTGTATTGAGTGGGCACTATGGGGGGAGGAAGATGAGAACAAAACTTGCAGAAATCACTGTACTTCAGAAAATAAAAGTAAATAATTCATGAGAAAGCAAATCACAAAAGCCATGGGAATAGAAGTGACGGCAACTGTCCTTCTAAGTACAAGACTTAGAGGGGGAAACACTTTCTTAAGAAATAAGAGCAGAGGTATTTTTACCACGTGAACTTGGGTATGTTTCCCAGTGCTTTAATAGAAACAATGATATTATAGGCAAGCTACACAGTGATTCTAAGAATGGAGGGTTTGTTTGCCTTTTTATTTCTAAAATGAAAGAATGGATGGATAAATGCACTGGGCTCAGAGAAGAGGGAAGTGGGCTGCTGAGACAGAGCTCCGAGTCTGAGATCTTAGGCAGGGCTTCTGTTCAAGACAATCTGACTGGCCAAATTGTTTCTAGATTTGAGGAGAAGAAAAAAAAACAAAAATGATAAGCCAAATGTTAGATGTCTCAGAGGTATAGCATTCAGCCTTTGTAGAAAAATGCTGTATTTGCCCATGCTTTTCACATTTTTTAAAAATATTCCAGCTCTGATATTGATATCTTGAGTAACACTGACTCAGATTTGTTTACTTATGCAGAAAATATTTACTCAATATATACTATGCCCTCAGAACCTTTATAAGGATTCCAAATACAGTGAAGGAAGCCAAGTCCTTAATATCATGGACTGACATCATCATTGTGAAGAGAGAATAAACAAAAGGGCCGATACATTTAAATCAAACACTCAGCTACAGGTGTAAAAAAAAAAAAAGAAGAAGAAAAGAAAGGCAGAGAGGGAGTGAAGTGGTGACTCCATGCACTCACTATTTTATAGGGGAACTGGCAAGGTCCTTTTTTGCTCCTCAGTTACCAAACAGATGCTCCTTTAAAAAATAACGTTTTTAAGAACTGATTCAAAAATAATGCTCTCAACAGAGAAACCCTGGCTAAAACTGGTAATAAGTTGGATTGATCAGATAGCCTTCCCATTCTGGAGGATGTAATAATTACTTATGTAATGATTACTTATGTGTTTTTGTAATATTTTAGTCTGCCTTCCATGCTCACTGTAGAAGCAGTGACTATAAATCTCCATTAGCTCAGAGGATGAATTTATGAATGAATGAAGCAACCAGTATTGCCAGTATCAGTCATTCCATGACAGTCATGGTGCAACAGAGCTACACTTTTGAAAATTTAAAAAAAAAATTATGGAATTCAATTTGTGTGATGTACTTGTTGCCCAATGATGAAAAGAAGTCTACGGTAAGACATATTTAGGGCATTTTTCCCCATCCCTGGATTTACAAGGTCCAGGAAAGGAAGAAGAACTGCTGCGTGTACGGTGGTAATATATTCTTAGGGCTCAGGCACTGGTATTTCCAAATCCTTCCTCAATAGCTTGACCACTGGGGCCTCTACTCAGTTCTCATGGCCTCGATGCTGGGGCCCCATGCCCAGAATCATCCAGTCATCCTATCAGCCCAATCTGGATTACTGTGCTTCACTGCAATTAGCTCACCGCCACCCCTCAGAAACTCCCCAGATATTCCCATATTTGAGCTAGTCCACTTTTAAAACTTCATGCATTTCCCAGAGGGACTAAACAACAAAAAAAGGAAGGCAAGTAAACAGAAGAAAAAAGAGAAAAAAGGAGGATTATTCTCTTTGCTGATGAGTCCAGGCATCATCAGCCATCATGATGGCTGAAGAAAAGGTAACAGCACTGACCAATTCGCTGAAGCCCTGAAACAGCTAACTGTAAGTTAATTTATGCTCTGATAGCTAAACTTATTAGCGAAAGGATGTATTACTTTTGTAATTCAAAGTAAATCTAATAAAGTTGAGAGAAGCAAGACACTGCTAAAAAAAAAGTCAGTTAAATTAACACTCGTTTACAGAAGTATGGAATAAAGACAAATTCAAATATGACTCAAATATGACTCTTACCTTGTCTAAATAAACAATTGCTGCAATTTAGAAAATAATAGAATGATATGTTTGAGGTGAAGTAGAAAAGGATTGAGCTTGGTTCTCCTGTTTTGGCAGGGAACAAACATCACTTCAGCAAAAGATAAGCATATAATTTCAAATAGAAGAGGAAAATAAATTATTTGAAATGTGGTGTCCATTGCTTTGGCAATACTATTGCACTTTTAGAAATTTTTCCTAAGGCAGTGATTTAGTGATACTACAAAGATGAATGTACAGGATATTCATCTCCATTTTGTTAATCAAAATAATGGAAATGGACTAAATGCATACCAATATTGGATAGGTTATATAAATGACAGTTATTCATGTAATGGAATACTCTGCACCTTGTTCAAAATCTGATGCATATTTGTTTTTTACATTGACTTGGAAAGATTCTCATAACATAATTTTGAGTGGAAGAGCAAGGGGATAATATTTTTATGTAAAACTCTCTGTATGTAAGAGGGGAAAAAAAAGTCAAGGGAACAGGAACCAGTTACAGAATGTGAAATCAAGCAGATTCTGGAAGAGAACTCTGGTTTTGATGTCCCAGGTAGTTTGAAATACATCATCAATAATTTAATGGCTTTGTAGAAGTTTCTTCAGTTAGTAGTTACTGCTCATATATCCACCAAATGTTAATATTTTTCTCATATTCTTATGGGATGAATTGCACCACTCTCCTTCCTTGATAGTGCTTCCTAGGTGGTTCAGTGGTAAAGAATGTGCCTCCCGTGGAGGAGCAAATGGCTACCCACTGCAGTAATCTTGCCTGGGAAATCCCGTGGACAGAGAAGATTGGTGGGCTACAGTCCATGAGGGTCACAAAAGAGTTGTACATGGCTAAACAATTATACAACAACAAAAATGTGCACAGGATATAATTAGACTGTTCATTAGTCAAAAAAATACTAATGGATTTAAACATAATATTCTCAACTCCATTCATAATAAACGTCAATTCATACTGGTATCAACAGTATGCCAATTCAACATACCAGTATAGTTTGACAAAAATGAGATTCAAAAAAGCTTGATGACATACTCTATTCTCTACTGTGGGAAGAAAAGAGGAATGGAAATTATAATAACCACTATGGGGGATGTATTCAAAATAATATTAAAGCAACAAATGAATACATGTTAGCCTAGTAATTAATTCTGCAGATATACTTGCATATCTGTGAACTTTTGTATGTAGAAGATTATATTCTACAACATAATTTGAAAAAAGAAAAAGACTAGAAAGCATCTAATGGTCTATATATAAGATTGAATGGAAAAAATTATATTGTATCTATATAATATAGTATAAATAAACTAGAAAACTCATGCACTTAATGGAGAGGTCTCCAATATAAATAAGGATACTGTAAAGTGCAGGAGTCCATTCTGAAGGAGATCAGCCCTGGGATTTCTTTGGAAGGAATGATGCTAAAGCTGAAACTCCAGTACTTTGGCCACCTCATGTGAAGAGTTGACTTATTGGAAAAGACTCTGATGCTGGGAGTGATTGGGGGCAGAAGAAGAGGATGACAGAGGATGAGATGGCTGGATGGCATCACTGACTTGACGAACGTGAGTTTGGGTGAACCCCGTTCATTGCTGAGATGGTGATGGACAGGGAGGCCTGACGTGCTGCCATTCATAGCGTTGCAAAGAGTCGGACACGACTGAGCGACTGAACTGAACTGAACTAAAAGTGCAGGAGAATGTCTATAGTGCAGTTAAATAGATTTATTTATTATATTTTCATATGTATTTATACACTTATAATTTTAACGTTTTGAAGTTTATAGACTTTTTGTTGTTTCTGTCGTTCAGTTGCATCTGACTCTGCAGCCTCATGGACTTTACCCTGCCAGTCTCCTCTGTCCATGGGATTCTCCAGGCAAGAATACTGAGGTAGGTTGCCATTTCCTCCTCCTCCTCCTTTCTCAGCCCGGTGATTGAATCTGCATCTCTAGCATCTCCTGGATTTTCAGGCAGATTCTTTACTACTAGTACCACCTGGGAAGCATTACCTAGAAAATTTAATGAAAGAAAGTAAAAGCTCCTGTGATTTTCACAAGTAGCAGAATATTAATAATAATAACAACCTTCAAAGAACAGAGAAAACTCAAGCTTAGATGAGGGCCTCAATTATCCAATGTGCCCATCAAGATACAAGCAGAATCTGTGTGAATTCCTAAGTCTACAGGTGTGCCTCTTATGACACTGCTCTTGCAGGAAGCACACACAGCAAGGGCCCCTCAGACAGTGGGGGTCCTGTGGCGCTTGCTTACTCTCCCTTTCTATTAGCTGTGCTTTTGAAAGGGATTCTCAACTGAGCAGTAAGCTTCTTATTTAATAACTTACTTTTTTTCTAGCAATACACAGTAAAGTAAAATGACTTGTTAATAAGATAGTCTCCTTTGCCAGAAAATTAGTTACTTAGGGGATTTTTCAGAATATGCATTTGCTTTAACTGATGGAGCAGAACAGCTTTATAATATGCATTTTCTGTATGGAAAAATATGCATTTGTCCAAATGAGTGTTTACAAACCCAGAATTGAAAATGGGTCTCAGGTACCCGTTATTCATTATAAAGTCCCCTCTCCATTCCCTAATCTGTCTAGAGGGGAAAAAAAAAGGCTTTAACTGTGTCCACATTTAATTTGAGATCAGCAGCAACGTTTTTCTTCCTATAAGTCACGCTTTTTGCCAAATGTACCATGAAAAGTTAAAGCTGAGTGTTTTTTTTTTTCCCTTTACTTTTTACAGAAAGGCATTTCAGTAATTGATGCTAAGAATTTTCATGAATCAGGCTTTAAAAAATCTAATGTATCACCTTTTGTTTTATGAGAATTAAAGAGCAAAGTGAACAGCATGGTACGGTAACACCACATGGAGGTACAATGGGTTTTAGACAGATGAGGGAAAGGAATGTAGAGTGGTAAAATTGTACAACTGGAAGAAATCTGAAATAATGTCTCCTTTTAACCTTTATCCCAATTTCAGGGAATATATATAATCATGCACGCCAGGAAAGTCTCCAGGCTCAGGTAGATTAAAGTTCATCTATCTGGTTTGAAATTAGTTTCTGCAAAAGTATGATATTTTTGGCAATTTGCAATCCATTGACTCAGGTTAAGATGAAATGTCTAGCGGTAATCACAACAGGGCTTCCCTGGTGACTAAGTGGTAAGGAACACTAGCCAGTACAGGAGACGCAGATTCAATTCCTGGGTCTAGAAGATCTCCTGGAGAAGAAAATGGCAACCTGCTTTAGTATTCTTGCCTGGGAAATCCCATGGACAGAGGAGCCTGGCAGCCTACAGTCCACAAGGTGGCAAAAGAGTCAGACATGACTTAGTGACTAAACTAAGGCAACAACAACAACAATGTACACAATAATGGGTCATGTGTGTTAGTACCAAGTCGCTTTAGTTGTGTCCAACACTCTGCAACCCTATGGAATGCAGCCCGCCAGACTCTTCCATATGTGGTATTCTCCAGGCAAGAATCTGGAGTGGGTTGCCATGCCCTAATCCAATGGATCTTCCCCATCCAGGGATTGAACCCATACTTCCTACATTGACAGGTGTATTCACTAATGCCACCTGTGAATACCCATCTATAGTGCAATATTTCGATTCAATCTTGGGACTTTCTAAAGATGGCATTTTGAAACTGAGAAGGATCTTAGAGTTCACTTTATCCATCCTTCTCATTTTACTCACAAGAACACTCAGATAAAAAACTGTTCCTAGTGACCCAGTTGTAGCAGTACACAGAGTTCTAGGATCCCAGATCTCATCCCCAGATTCCTCACTCCCACTCCTACAAAAAGTAGATTTTCAAGATAAATCTATCAAAATGACACCATGATGCATTATAAAAATGACAAAGCACTAGTCCCTTGGGTCCCCAGAATTCACCATCACCTGTGAAAAGCTTCTTCTTCATCTATTTTATATAATGCCTTTATGAACAAGAATTTATTGGAAATTAAAATATCAGGGCTATTTTTTTTCATAGAATTCTTAGTGACACAAGAAATTGATGATATATGACCATCAGGGTAACCAAAAAAAAGAAAAAAAAAAAAGACAGTGTAATAGTGTGATCTGTGCCCAGTTACTCAATCATGTTCAACTCTGCAATGCCATGGTCTGTGATCTGGCAGGATCTCTGGTCATTGGGATTTTTCCAGATAATAATACTGGAATAGTTACCATGCCCTCCTCTAGAGGATCTTTCCAACCCAGGGATTGAACCCGTTTCTCCTGTGACTCCTCCATTGAGCCACCTGGGAAGCCAACAGTGTGATATAATTCAAGTTAAAAATGCATCTGAAGTCTTCAAACAGGTAAAGATGCCAGAAGCTATTGAATCTCAACTTTGATTCCTTTCTTAGCTGTATTGCTTTACCTTTATCTCTTCACTAGCTTGGTTCTTCGTTAATTGAGTCTTTCTTTTATCCTCCAACTCCTATAAATCAGAATATGGCCTCGTTTGCTCTACGACCAGTTTCTCCTCAACAGTTCACCCCAGGTCTACCTATCCTGACTACACCCCTCTCAATTCAGTTCAGTTCAGTCAAATACATGCATTGAGATTTAATGGTGTTTATCTCATAGCATACCTATCCCTTTTTGAAGGTAAATGAAGAAATTAGCCTTCCTTTGTTCTGGCACCCCCACACTCAAAGCCATTATGGGGTTTCTCTCTTCCTTTGTGCAAACTTTTCCTAAGCATAGTTTTAATCCCAGTCCTGATTTCTGTGGGAGATAGCGCTACTCAAAGTTAGGGATTTAGCCCTAAACTAAAAACCCTCACCTGGCTGTATAGCTCTACAGCAACATTTGTGTTAAAGCACTAGACGGTGTGGTAGAGAGTATCCAGACTAGGAAGCCAACTGTATCAGATCCCAGGATCACTTCTTAGTGTGTAATCTTGAGCAAATTATTTAGATTTCTGGGCTTCAGTTTCCTTTTATGTAAACTGTGGACCATGCTACTTACTTTTCTCTTGGTCTATGTCAAAAATAAACAAAGCTGGATGCTGACTAAAGTGGTAAGAATTGATTTTAATCACAATAACTATTGCAGTGGGGAAGAAGAGAGTCCAGTGTGAACTGAGTTCAACTTCACCAAAACAGGAGTCCAGAGATTTTTTTTTCAAGATCAGGAGTGCTAGGGGAAAGGCCTCTGCTGCTGCTGTTGCTGCTGCCAAGTCACTTCAGTTGTGTTCATTTTGTGCGATCCCTGCTCTATACCAAATCCCTGGTGGACACAGTAAAAACTTAGGTAGATGAGTGAACCCTGAAGGCACTATGCACTGGGTATCTCCAAGGCCTGCAACACCCTATGAGAACATTTTACCATGAGTAGTACAGTATGGTTGCACAGAGTTTTTTTTTTTTTTTTCTGAACATATTTATGTAATTTATTTCCTCCATGTAATTTTTACCACAAAATCATTCATTTTTATTTAAAAGAAACATTACAAATAGTGTGCACAGTTAAATTTCATGATTTAATATTCATGAAAGTAACATGCATGCTTTACGTTGAAATACACAAAGTTAGTTGATTACATGATAATAAATGGACCGTCTACTTAAGGCATATATTCAATTTTCTTAACTTTCCTTTAAATTTAATTTTATGTTTTGATTTCATGTTGCAAACATTAAAATCTGCAACAGCACATGCTCAGTTTTGCCAGTCTTTTAGTACTACTTGAGGTCCATGTAGTTTTAAGCATACTTAGAATTGCACCAGCAAAACATGAGTCAAGTTAAATGTCACCATCCTCTTTTGCAGTACAGAAAAGCAGTGCTATTCCTGAACATTCTTTTGGGGGATCATAATTTATGGATTTTGTCTTTTCCAAGTTTGCAGGCAGCAGTCAAGGTGGCAGAAAAGAGTGCTGGCTTGGGGGTCATACACATTTAGCTGCAAAACCTCATCTTTATCAATTTTTTATTACTTGTGTGATTTCAGTTAAAACATTTAAACTCCATGAACTTGTATTTTTATCCATATATACTATATTTTATTCTAAACACAAGCTATAGTAGTCATTTCAAAAGGTCATTGTGCAAATCAAGAAGTATGATTCCTTTATCTCATGAAGACTTAGCAAATGATACCTATTTGGTTTTTATTTTTAATGTACTCTTTAATATATAAAGTAATTAGTGAATGAGTGAGTGAAGTCGCTCAGTCATGTCTGACTCTTTGCAACCCCATGGACTGTAGCCTACCAGGCTCCTCTGTCCATGGGATTTTCCAGGCAATACTCCTGGAGTGGATTGCCATTTCCTTCTCCAGGGAATCTTCCTGGACCAGGGATCTAACCCATATCTCTTGCATTGTAGATAAACGCTTTACCATTTGAGCCACCAGGGAAGTATTAAGTAATTGTGTAATATTATTTAATATTAATAATGAATTTATATTGTTATAAAATACATAATTGTATAGTTCACCACTTAAAGTATACTATTCATTGTTTTTATCCTTTAGACATGTTTCTCTATACTAGCTTGAGGAGGACATGAAACTTTCACCCTTCATCTACAATCATTGCCAAGGTCGTTTTGCCTAAGGATCAGAAGAAAAGTTGTACAGTTACTCTTACAGCAGGATACCATTGAGAAGTAATAATCTCCTTTTGTCCCCTACAACTTACTTCCTTCTACTGTATCCATTGTCTTGAGAATTTGTTCTCTAAGAGCAAAATAGTTCAATTATTGGCTTTTGAATTCCTAAAGCAGACTTATGGCTTATACAATAGAATTGGAATATTTCCTGAGCCAGTTTTTCTTCTTTTGTCCAAGAAAAAAAAATAAAAATGTACAGAAAAAAGATACATGGATACAGTCAGATCAAAAGGCTTCAAGTTCAGATTTTCACAGGGAGGTTGCAAATAGGTCCTATGCTCCCTCCCAGTCTACCCACACACCCCCAGTGCATCTCCCAGGCTGGGAAAAAGTAATGAGTCCAGGATCCGGACATGGAAGGCACCGACCAGCTTGTCACCTAAGGTTCTTAAAGAGGTCACCTTCCCATCATGGCCTCCAGTCAACCAGGCTGAGACAGAAAGGCAGCTGTACTCGTCTTGCCTCTCTAGGAAGTTCAAGACTGCAGCTGGACTTTCCAGGTCTTTGCGGGAGACTGCAGAGAGAGAATCTGTGGCATCTCAGGGGCTTTGTGATCAGGACAAAGCGATCTCACTGAGGATGTATATCAACACATATCCTGAGATGGGCAAGCAGATGTGAACACAGAAGTCTCAGGAGGCGCCTACACAAACAGCTGAAGGAGAAAGGGCCTCAAGTTACCCACTTGCCTCTGCAGGTGCCGGATGTGGAAGTAGGACAATTGGTCCATCAGCTGTCTGCTCCTCCTCAAAGCCACAGTGCTACTTAGAAACTTAGATGGAATTCTAAGTAAGCTGCTTCTTCTCATGGGTTTGGTAATCAAGATGAAATCCTCGGTGCAAGAGGGAAGCGAGAATACCCAGTGTTGCGTTTTTCTTGAAATAAGTCTCTGAAAAAGGGACACTGAAATTTTAAATATCAAAGCTTTGACACCACTGAGACTGATAATCTTAGAACTTTTATTTTATTTATTTTTCTTATCTTTAATCCTTTTAATTTGTTTAACTTAGAATATGCTTGAAAGTCTTCCAGTAAATATGTTATTTGAATATTATTTTTATTTTTTACCTTACTTTACTTTACTTTACAGTACAGTATTGGTTTTGGCATACATTGACATGAATCAGCCAAGGGTGTACATGAGCTCCCAAGCGTGAACCCTTCCCCCACCTCCCACTCCACATTATTCCTCCAGATCATCCTCGTGCATCAGCCCCAAGCATCCTGCATCCTGCATCGAACATAGACTGGTGATTTGTTTCTTACATGATAGTATACACGTTTCAATGCCATTCTCCCAAATCATCCCACCCTCTCCCTCTCCCTCAGAGTCCGAAAGTCTGCTCTACACATCTGTATCTCTTTTGCTGTCTTGCATACAGGGTCATCATTACCATCTTTCTAAATTCCATATATATGTGTTAGTATGATGTATTGTTTTTTTTTTTTTTTTTCTTTCTGGCTTACTTCACTCTGTATAATCGGCTCCAGTTTCATCCATCTCATTAGAACTGATTCAAATGTATTCTTTTTAATAGCTGAGTAATACTCCATTGTGTATAGAACTTTTAAATTACTTTTTAATTTGGAATTTGGTGATCATTTTCTTGTAACTGAGTCTGGAAAACTAGTTTAGCTTTTACCTGTGCAGTCATCTGGAAGATATGTCCTGCCAGATTTTTTTTTTTTCCAAGTAGTAAATCCCCTATTCCAAGTAGTAAATTCCATTCCAAGAGAGTGTCCTTAAGTCCAATATGTTCGTAAGTCCAACAAATTGTGGACTAGGTACCCAGGTAGCCCAATGGGCTCTATGGTACTGTATGGGCTTCCCTGGTGACTCAAGCAGTGAAGAAACCTCCTGCAATGTGGGATACCTGGGTTAGATCCCTGAGTCGGGGAGATCCCATGGACGAGGAAATGGCAATCCACTCCAGTATTCTTGCTGGGAAAATCCCATGGACAGAGGAGCCTGGCTGGCTAACTTCCATAGTGTTTCCAAGTTGGACATGACTGAGCACATATACACACACATAATAAGTTTATAATAATTTTCCCACAAATAATAAATAAAAAGCAAACAAACACAAAATAAAGAAAACATTTTAATCTCGTAGAATAGTACCTTGAAAAGTACAGTACAACAGCTGGCATACAAGGGCATGTTTGCATCTTTGAAAGTTTGCAACTTGAAAGTTTGTGTGTAAGGGGCTTAATGTAATTTTGTTTTTGTTACTCAGCTGCAAAGTCCTCTCTGACTCTGTGACCCCATGGACTGCAGCATGCCAGGCTTCCCTTTCTTTCACTATCTCCCAGAGTTTGCTCAAATTTATGTCCATTGGGTTGGTAATCATCTCATCTTCGACATCCCTCTTCATTTGCTCTCAGTCTTTCCCAGCATCAGGGTCTTTTCCCAAGAGTCAGCTCTTCGAATCAAGTGGCCAGAGTATTGGAGTTTCAGCTTCAGCATCAGTCCTTCCAATGAACATTCAAGACTGATTTTGTTTAGGATGGAGTGGTTGGATCTACTTGCTGACCAAGGGATTCTCTCAAGAGTCTTCTCCAACACCACAGTTCAAAAGCATCATTTCTTTGGCACTCAGCTTTCTTTATAGTCCAACTCTCATATCCATACATGACTGCTGGAAAAACCATAGCTTTGACTAGATGGACCTTTGTTGGCCGAGTTGTTTACAGAGAGCATTTCTAGTGTCTCTTTTGGTGAGAATTTCCACTTTGCTTTAAACTTTAGGTAATAGCTGGAATTGCCAAATAAATGAATTTTATATAAAGACCTCTGGAAAGTACACCTAAAAAACAACACGTACATATGACCTTGAGATCTAAGATTCTCAGAACCAAACACAAACTTAACAATCAACTCCAGCTTCCTCATTTTACTAAAAATGAGATATGATTCTATGAGGCATTTGAATTACTGGAGATACCAAGCAGACTGGTCCCAGGGCCTGACTCTGTCATCTGTCACTTGACTTGCTTGTTCACTTTTCCCTACAACGTGATTGTCACTCAGGGGAGGTTCTAATTCAGGATCTTCTCAAAGAAGAGTAATTTCCTCTGTGACAGAAGACAAATGTGTGGGAGATAGCAGCCTTCTCAATATACTAGATACAGTTAAAATATCTTTGCTTAAGCATCAAAATGCTGTGGGTGCTCTATATAAATTATAAACAGAAAATGAAAACTTTGGATGAATGCCAATGCATGCAAATCAGCATTCAGCGCATTACAATCTGTACTCTGGACACTTGCTTTTATGAGATACAAACTGTAAGCATTGTAAGCTTTGTCCTGGGTGACAATGAACATCCATGCATGGTCTCTGCCTTACTAAGTATAAAGGAGCAATTAAGTGTCATTTTATACATGTAGCAATTGAGACTCGGTGAAATTGTCACAAGCTAAAAAGTGAAGAGCCAAGACTTGAATCTTAGTGTAAGTGATTTTAACGAGATTGGTGAACTTGGCCCCACAACAGTTTTGTTCTGTCTGATGAGCATTAAGCAAGATCTCAGGAAATCATGTGAGTGTTATTAATGAGTTTGCTCTCGTGTACCTGCATTGAGTTTAGTTTCTGAAATCTTTTTTCTATCACTTACTATCTCTGTGATCATGGCAGGATTCCTAACCTTAATTTACAGACTTATTCACTCATTGAGATTTTACTATGTGCTTATTTTTTGCTAAACACCACCAGGTGCTAAATACATAGCCCCAGAAAGGAAAATAGTGATATTGCCCAAGCTTTATAAGTTCCTTGTTTGCTGATGGGTAGAATGTGACAGAATTGCTACCGTGCTTACCTCGGTCTGTTGCATGAACTGAAAGAGATATTATGAATGCTTCATAAAACCTAATACAATATATAAATCTAAAGGGTTATGATGAGTGTACTTTACCAAGGGTGGAAAGTAACAACCTGTATATCTTTCTTTATTTTCTGACCCTTTACATTTTTTTAAGTATTCTGAAGAAGGCATTATATCTTCTAGGCAAGTTAATAGGAACTGAATTGATTTTTTTAAAATGTGAAGTAGGTTGTTGCTTCTCAATATACTTAGGTATTGGCTTTCTTTTTGTTTGAAATGCAATAAAGGATTG
>SJYC01018622.1:0-12106 GCA_006408675.1 Madoqua kirkii
TTTTTTTTTTTTTTTTCTTTCTGGCTTACTTCACTCTGTATAATCGGCTCCAGTTTCATCCATCTCATTAGAACTGATTCAAATGTATTCTTTTTAATAGCTGAGTAATACTCCATTGTGTATAGAACTTTTAAATTACTTTTTAATTTGGAATTTGGTGATCATTTTCTTGTAACTGAGTCTGGAAAACTAGTTTAGCTTTTACCTGTGCAGTCATCTGGAAGATATGTCCTGCCAGATTTTTTTTTTTTCCAAGTAGTAAATCCCCTATTCCAAGTAGTAAATTCCATTCCAAGAGAGTGTCCTTAAGTCCAATATGTTCGTAAGTCCAACAAATTGTGGACTAGGTACCCAGGTAGCCCAATGGGCTCTATGGTACTGTATGGGCTTCCCTGGTGACTCAAGCAGTGAAGAAACCTCCTGCAATGTGGGATACCTGGGTTAGATCCCTGAGTCGGGGAGATCCCATGGACGAGGAAATGGCAATCCACTCCAGTATTCTTGCTGGGAAAATCCCATGGACAGAGGAGCCTGGCTGGCTAACTTCCATAGTGTTTCCAAGTTGGACATGACTGAGCACATATACACACACATAATAAGTTTATAATAATTTTCCCACAAATAATAAATAAAAAGCAAACAAACACAAAATAAAGAAAACATTTTAATCTCGTAGAATAGTACCTTGAAAAGTACAGTACAACAGCTGGCATACAAGGGCATGTTTGCATCTTTGAAAGTTTGCAACTTGAAAGTTTGTGTGTAAGGGGCTTAATGTAATTTTGTTTTTGTTACTCAGCTGCAAAGTCCTCTCTGACTCTGTGACCCCATGGACTGCAGCATGCCAGGCTTCCCTTTCTTTCACTATCTCCCAGAGTTTGCTCAAATTTATGTCCATTGGGTTGGTAATCATCTCATCTTCGACATCCCTCTTCATTTGCTCTCAGTCTTTCCCAGCATCAGGGTCTTTTCCCAAGAGTCAGCTCTTCGAATCAAGTGGCCAGAGTATTGGAGTTTCAGCTTCAGCATCAGTCCTTCCAATGAACATTCAAGACTGATTTTGTTTAGGATGGAGTGGTTGGATCTACTTGCTGACCAAGGGATTCTCTCAAGAGTCTTCTCCAACACCACAGTTCAAAAGCATCATTTCTTTGGCACTCAGCTTTCTTTATAGTCCAACTCTCATATCCATACATGACTGCTGGAAAAACCATAGCTTTGACTAGATGGACCTTTGTTGGCCGAGTTGTTTACAGAGAGCATTTCTAGTGTCTCTTTTGGTGAGAATTTCCACTTTGCTTTAAACTTTAGGTAATAGCTGGAATTGCCAAATAAATGAATTTTATATAAAGACCTCTGGAAAGTACACCTAAAAAACAACACGTACATATGACCTTGAGATCTAAGATTCTCAGAACCAAACACAAACTTAACAATCAACTCCAGCTTCCTCATTTTACTAAAAATGAGATATGATTCTATGAGGCATTTGAATTACTGGAGATACCAAGCAGACTGGTCCCAGGGCCTGACTCTGTCATCTGTCACTTGACTTGCTTGTTCACTTTTCCCTACAACGTGATTGTCACTCAGGGGAGGTTCTAATTCAGGATCTTCTCAAAGAAGAGTAATTTCCTCTGTGACAGAAGACAAATGTGTGGGAGATAGCAGCCTTCTCAATATACTAGATACAGTTAAAATATCTTTGCTTAAGCATCAAAATGCTGTGGGTGCTCTATATAAATTATAAACAGAAAATGAAAACTTTGGATGAATGCCAATGCATGCAAATCAGCATTCAGCGCATTACAATCTGTACTCTGGACACTTGCTTTTATGAGATACAAACTGTAAGCATTGTAAGCTTTGTCCTGGGTGACAATGAACATCCATGCATGGTCTCTGCCTTACTAAGTATAAAGGAGCAATTAAGTGTCATTTTATACATGTAGCAATTGAGACTCGGTGAAATTGTCACAAGCTAAAAAGTGAAGAGCCAAGACTTGAATCTTAGTGTAAGTGATTTTAACGAGATTGGTGAACTTGGCCCCACAACAGTTTTGTTCTGTCTGATGAGCATTAAGCAAGATCTCAGGAAATCATGTGAGTGTTATTAATGAGTTTGCTCTCGTGTACCTGCATTGAGTTTAGTTTCTGAAATCTTTTTTCTATCACTTACTATCTCTGTGATCATGGCAGGATTCCTAACCTTAATTTACAGACTTATTCACTCATTGAGATTTTACATGTGCTTATTTTTTGCTAAACACCACCAGGTGCTAAATACATAGCCCCAGAAAGGAAAATAGTGATATTGCCCAAGCTTTATAAGTTCCTTGTTTGCTGATGGGTAGAATGTGACAGAATTGCTACCGTGCTTACCTCGGTCTGTTGCATGAACTGAAAGAGATATTATGAATGCTTCATAAAACCTAATACAATATATAAATCTAAAGGGTTATGATGAGTGTACTTTACCAAGGGTGGAAAGTAACAACCTGTATATCTTTCTTTATTTTCTGACCCTTTACATTTTTTTAAGTATTCTGAAGAAGGCATTATATCTTCTAGGCAAGTTAATAGGAACTGAATTGATTTTTTTAAAATGTGAAGTAGGTTGTTGCTTCTCAATATACTTAGGTATTGGCTTTCTTTTTGTTTGAAATGCAATAAAGGATTGCCTCCAGAAGTTCTGGCAAAAATTTTATCTCTTACCTGAGAGCGCATTTGATTTCAGTGTGGGAAACAGAAAGCACTAAAGTGTTTACCAGGAAAGGATTCAATATGGGGAATTAGGTACTTAACAAAACTGGAAAAGCTGAGGAAGCAAATTTGGAGAGCATTCCAGAGCAATCTCAAACTCTCCCACTAGGGGAGGTCCTGTTTCCAGGAGCTTCACCAATTCTGGAAGGAGGGTCACACATGAAAACATAGTCAGTGGAACTGAAATTTTAGGATCAGAAAGTCATATGAAGAAACTCCCATGGCTTCAGCTTCTCAACATAGAGAAATCTGGATAACAAATATTGAAAAGCTGCTTTGAGGAGACCTCATGAATGTACTGTCTAGTTGGCACTAACAGCCTGAGCCTCAGTGTTACTAAAACAAATGGGGTCCAGCTACACACTGCATAAAAGCAATAATCAGGCCAGGTTGGGGGAAGGGAAAGTTTTCTTGTTTTCAGATGCTGGCAATCGGGGAGGATGGTGGACTTCTGTCCAAAGGCCAGTGCCCCTCACTGACAGTCAGTGGAGTAACTGACCCTTTTTAGATAGAGGGAGGGGGGCACACGCAGAAGCAGCATGGTCAGCTCTGATGGTCATCTTGACATTGGTCATTGGTGGTCTGACCAGCATCATCTTGATTTTAAGTGCAGTTAGTTTTCAGTTCCAGATTTGATTTGTTCCTGTTTCCTTGAGGCCAGTTTTCAGAATTGAGGCAGCTTATGTCATGTATGGCAACCCACTCCAGTATTCCTGCCTGGAAAATTCCATGGACTGAGGAGCCTGGTAGGCTACAGACCATCGGGTCTCAATGAGTCAGACACGACTGAGTGACTTCACTTTCACTTTCACTTTATGTCATGGCTACAACCTGGTCATTATGGAATTAATGTCTCTACCTGGTGAAAGTTTCAGTATCTATAAGACAGCTCACAGGTTATGGCTCAGAATATTATCTATACCCCCTGAAAAGGAACTAAATGTCCTTGACTAGGCTTGTGTGCATGCTAAGTCACTTCTGTTGTGTCCCACTCTCTGTGTAGCCCACCAGGCTCCTTTGACCATGGGGATTCTCCAGGCAAGAATACTGGAGTGGATGGCCATTTCCTCCTTCAGAAGATCTTCCCCACCAAAGGACTGAATTCACATCTCTTATGTCTCCTGCATTTTCAGGCAGTTTCTTTACCACTAGCGCCACCTGGGAAGACTGACTATGCTTAATAAGTACATCATTATCATTTGGCCTCCTTCGACTATTTTGTATGTTCTTATTTCTCTGATTAAACTTATTCTTTGACCAAAGTTTCCCACAGGCAAAAGGCAGGCAAAGGACATGGAGGAGGCAAGAACTATAGGGCCCTGCCCCCTTCATTAGGACATGACCTCTGACCCATTCCTATCTCCCAAATATCTCCCAAGATACGTAGAAGTCTAGCAGCCAAGGAGGCTGTCCAAATGAAGTCTATAGCTTTTCAGCCTTTCCAGACTGAAGGAAGACAGACTGGATGATGAATGAGCCAGTCCTCAGTTTCTCAATTTCTCCTTTACCATTTCAACTTTTTTTTTTTGCCATTTAGAATTAATGTATGAGGCTTTGGATAGAAACACAATCTCCATTTCTGCCCTGTGAATAGGAAAATATACATCTTTCCCATTTCACCAGATTGCTATATACAGTCCAAGAAAGTAACAAATGTGAATATGTTTTGTCGAAGACTAAAAAAAAAAAAAACACCAAGTTTGTGTGGCCTTTTCTTTCTTTATGTGTATGTGTTGTTATTTTTTTTTCTATTTGCATGTATGTGAGCACATGATCTTTCTTTTTCTCTTTATTCTATGCAAACTAGAAAAGGGTTCAAAGATCAGGAGAGGAGCGTTTAAAGAGGACAGGGGAATCTCACATGAATAAAAAAATAAACTTAAATTTAGTAAAGGAAGACTGTTTTCCCAGCTTTGTGTTCACTGTGACACCTAGCAGTATCCCTGGAACTCAAAGGTGGGCTTCCTAGGTGGCTGTAGTGGTAAACAACCCACCTACCAATGCTGGAGATGTAAGAGACGTGGATTCAACCCCTGGGTTGGGAAGATCCCCTGGAGGAGGGTGTGGCAACCTACTCCAGTATTCTTGCCTGGAGAATCCCCAGGAATGGAGGAGGCTGGCAGGCTACAGTCCATAGTGTCGCAAAGAATCAGATATGACTGAAGCAACTCAGCAGCAGCCACACAGTCATTTTACTATAGAGGCTGCTCTTCAAAATTGGAATGAGAAGATTCAAACACTGTTATCACCTTTCTTTCATGGCTGGTTATACAAGAAACTTGCACAGTAAGAGTCAGTTTTCTCATTTACACACAAGGTAGCCGTGCTTTCCTTCACAGGATTTTGGGGAGGCTGGACTAAAATGGCAAAGGAGGCTGTAAGTTCACTATTCCTTTTATACAAGGAAATACACTATTTGCTAAAAAAACAAACAAACAAAAAAAACTCAGCATGAGATCACTGAATCATTAGGAAGAAACAAAGGGGAAGTGTGTTAGAAGTTGACTTTTTCTTAAGTGCAATTCTTAAAATAGCAAACAGTTACTGGCTTGCATGGGTCCATTTGAGACCTCTCAGATCATAATGAAGAGAGAGGTGGAAAGGGAAGAGCATGCAGGAGACCTCTTAAATACCTGGGACTGTGATTTTGTAACTAATCTTTTATTCTCCAAACAGATGTACAGGTAGGTATAATTATCTTCATTTGGGGGCTGCAGAAACTGAAGCTTTGAAAGGCTAAATGGTGCAAGGTCACTTAAGCCCTGAGTGGTGGAGTCAGTTTCAATCAAAACTCATCTGACCTCTAACCTTGTGTTCTTTGCAGTGTACAATGCTGCCTCTAAGTAACAAAACTATCTCATTTAAAACAGTTAAAATGGTTTAGCAAATCCTCAGAAAACATTTACTTAAGAAAGTTACTGAATTTTCCAGCCTAAATTTTCTAAATTCTGGCTCTTTCACTTGTCAACAGTGTGACCTTGGGCAGCCAGGTAGGCCCTCGATGTCTCAGCTTCTTTATTTCCAAAAATGGGTTTAAATTAGTAACAATCCCATAGGATTATTTTGAAGATTAAATGAATCCGTATCTAGAAATGGCTGAGAGCATGGCTTATAGCTGTTGTTTGGTCACTAAGTCCTGTCCAACTCTTTGTGACCCACTGTCCGTGGCCCACCAGGCTCCTCTGTCCATGGGTTTTCCCAGGCAAGAATCTTGGAGTGGGTTGCCATTTCCTTCTCCAGAGGATCTTCCTGACCCAGGGATCAAGCCCATATCTCCTACACTGCAGGTAGTCACCTGCATTGCAAGCGAATTCTTTCCCAGCTGAGTCTTTGAGGAAGCCCCACTGAAAGAATAGTAACCACAAATAAATGTAAAAAACACGAAGTCCAGTATGAATAATCTGAAAGAAAATAAACATTAGGAGAGATCCAGGTTCAGTCCCGGGGTTGAGAAGATACCCTGAAGAAGGAAATAGTGACCCCTTCCAATATCTTTCCTGGAAAATTCCATGGCCAGAGGAACTTGGTGGGCTACAGTCCATGGGGTAACAAAAAGCGACATGACTAAATGACTTACACGCTTTGTGTTTGTTGAAGGTACTGCATGACAGAAACTTGATATATACTTTTTCTTTTAACCTTCACACCAACTGTGCAAAGTATGGATGGTGATTCCTACTTCACAAATGGTTCCACTGTGGCTGAAAGAATTAAGTGATTTGTCAGAGGTCATAAGTTTATCAAATGGAAGCACTAAGACTCTGGCGTGTGTCACTTAGACCCTAGCACACTCTTCCCCCAGTGAGTATTGTTTAGCAAGATACTTTTGCAAGATGATTCTTAAACAAAACAACAACAACAACAACAAAAAGGATTTCACAGCAGAAAGATGGTTAAGTCCTAATAGGTTTTTTCTATTAGAGATTCACGCTCAAGTCCAGGCCTTGGCAAACTGCCACCTTTTTTAATGCACAAAGTTTTATTGGAACAAGGCCATGCCCCTTCTTTTGAGTGTCATCTCCGGCTGCTTTAGTACTACAGTGGCAGAGTTCAGAGAGTTGAGTTGCCACAGAGAACAGATGGCCTGCCAAGTCTAAAATATTTTCTATTTGACCATTTACTAAAAAAGTTTCTTAATCTCTGCTCTGAACTACTAAAAGATCTAACAGGGCCAAAGTATTTTGGAAAAATAAATTCAATGCATCCTTTCTACATCTATTCTTTATTTTAGTAACACTGTAGACCAAGGTCTACAGCTTGAGAAATACCACTCTGGGCTTACATTGAGACCAGGCTTCTTCTCCACCATATAATTGTAACTCACAGCTGAGTTATTTCTCACATTTTAGGATAAAATTTTAAAATTCAGTGAAAAAGATTAACTATTGCTGAGTATGAACTATTGTATGCTTGAGAAACTGGAATATTCCTTTAAATAATAACTTCTAGGACAGTTTAGAACATTTTAGAGATTCAGAAAATTCTAATAATTTTAATATATGTTTCAATAAATTTTAATATTCTAAGTTTTTAGTAATTGAGTACTCTGGAAATTTAATTTCCTGAGTCTCCAGGAAAAAACTAAACAACAGGAAGGCTTACTTAAAACAGTTGGAAACTTTCTAAAGTTGCATTAAAAATTTAAGGAAAAGTGTTTAGAACATATTGATCATTTCAACTTGAGGCAAAAGTTTCCCTAGTTGTCAAATTTGAGTTTAATGAATGAATTAATTAATAAAAAATATAATTAAGTAAAGCAAGAATGAAACAACACACAGGTCAGAAGTAGCCCTGGAGTTAAAAGCATGAAATAAGAATGAAGTCTTGATTTATTACAATTATGAAAGGATCATTACAGCTATGGCCCACACCTTCATCAAAACCTTATCTGTATCTCTGGGAGTAGTATATTATAAACAGAAGAAGAAAACTGGAGTTCTGTCAATGCTCTTATTCATCTCACTTTCATTTGCAAATTTGCTAACTAGAGATAAACCAAACTGATGGTTTAAGATGACTTTGTTCTGATTAATTTTACGGTAATTCTGAGGGCTTCAGTTTTAAATGAATTGTTTGAATACTAAATTATGCAGCTTTATGATCCAGGAGATAAGCAGCAGCTCTAAAGATGCCTCTGAGACTTAAAAGAGACAGCATTAGAAGCTCATTATTGCCGGCACATTTAACATGGTTAAAGTAGGGGAAAATAGCCATTAAGTTAATGTAATAGTTAAACTGCATTAATTTGAAAAACTGCCCAATGAAATGCCTACAGCAGAAGGTCTTTTTTTTTTTTTCCTTACGTGGAGACATTATAAAAAAATAAAATAATAGACGTTTCAAGATTTTATCCTCCCCTCCTCAAAGCACTCTGCAACTTGAAATTCTAGGCTTTTTCTAGTGTGAGTGTACTAAGGATTATTCTCTGTGATAAGGAACAGAGGGGGATTTGGCCCTATTTGTGGTCAATGATCCTTGAGGTCCCAAGTTGAGCTGGGTGGTCAATTGAAAGAACAGAAAAGCATCACCAGAGTTCTAACTGGAAAGTCTCGGGACCACGAGAATCGTGTCTTAGGGAGTGGAAGAGGGCTTTTTATTATCATGCAATCTGGCTATTTTCTTGAGAAATCAATAAAAATTGGGTTAGAAAATGCTCATTGATAATTTCCAAATGACCATTTCATCAGTTCTCTCTATTCTTGGAGAAAAAAAAAAAAAATCAAGCTTTGGCTGCTTGAAATCTTTCCCTCCATTAACCTTCTTGTTGATACATTGTCCTGCTTCTGTATCCTCTCCTCCTGTTCTTATTATCTTTGATTGGCCAGTTTTTTCTCATATTTTTTTCTCAAAGAGGGTTCACTGTTTTATCTTAATTATGTGAAAGAGAAAAATGTTATACCGTGCTTCTTATGATGACAGTTACTTTTGAAGATTAGGACAGGAAGCGCATTATATCATATGACTTCATCCTTGTCTTCAGAGTGGAACTCTTATCTTTGTCTTTAGATTTCTAAGATTGTCAGTTATCGACTACTTCATGAGCATATCAACTTCAACACTTTACAAAAATTGAGTGGTTTAAAGGTTTAAAAATAAAATAAAATAATAAAATCTCATCATACAACAGTTTACTCCTTCTCAATTCTCCCTTTCAGGAAAAAAACACTAACATGTTTCAATAACAGACATCAATTAGGGCACAGTTCAATTGCTCAGTCATGTCTGACTCTTCGCTGCCCCATGGATGGCAGCACGACAGGCTACCCTGTCCATCACCAACTCCTGAAGCTTGTTCAGACTCATGTCCATCGAGCTGGTGATGCCATTCAAACATCTCATCCTCTGTTGTCCCCTTGTCCTCCTACCTTCCATCTTTCCTAGCATCAGGTTCTTTTCCAATGAGTAAGCTCTTCGCATCAGTTGGCTAAAGTATTGGAGCTTCAGCATCAGTCTTTCCAATGAATATTCAGGACTGATTTCCATTAGGATTGACTGTTTTGATCTCCCTGTAGTTCAAGGGACTCTCAAGAGTCTTCTCCAACACCATAGTTCAAAGGCATCAGTTCTTCAGTGCTCAGCTTTCTTTATGGTCCAACTCTTATATCTATACATGACAACTGGAAAAGCCATAGATTTGACTATATGGACCTTTGTCAGGAAAGCAATGTCTCTGCTTTTTAATAGACTGTCTAGATTGATCATAGCTTTCTGCTAAGGAGCAGGCATCTTTTAACTTCATGGCTTCAGTCACCACATGCAGTGATTTTGGAGCCCAAGAAAACTTGGCAATGCCAAAAGAATGTTCAAACTACCACACAACTGCACTTGTTTCACATGCTAGCAAAGTGAAATGGATTGAAAATCTCTCAGTCATGTCTGACTATTTGTGACCTCATGGACTATACAATCCATGGAACTCTTCAGGCCAGAATACTGAAGTGGGTAGCTTTTCCCTTCTCCAGGGGATCTTCCAAACTCAGAGACTGAGCCCTGGTCTCCTACATTGCAGGAGAATTCTTTACCAGCTGAGCCACTGGGGAGGACCATGCTAGCAAAGGAATGCTCAAAGTTCTCCAAGCTATGATTCAACAGTACATGAACCAAGAACCAGCATGTGTTCAAGCTGAGTTTAGAAAAGGAAAAGGAACAAAAATCAAACTGCCAACATTCATTCAATCATAGGTGAAGCAAGATAACTTCAGAATAAAAAAAATCTGCTTGATTCTCTACACTAAAGCCTTTGACTGTGCAAATTTCACAACGAACTGTGAAAAATTTTTAAAGAGATGAAAATACCAGAACACCTTACCTGTCTCCTGATAAACCTGTATGTAGGTTAAGAAGCAACAATTAGAACCAGACAGGGAACAATGGACTGGTTCCAAATGGGGAAAGGAGTAGGTCCAGGTTGTATATTGTTATCTTGCTTATTTAAGTTATATGCAGAGTACATCATGAGAAATGCTGGGCTGGATGAACCACAAGCTGGAGTCAAGATTGCAGAAATAAATATCAATAACTTCAGAAACGCAGATGACACCACCTTTATGGTAGAAAGTGAAGAAGAACAGAAAAGCCTCTTGATGAAAGTGAAAGAGGAGAGTAAAAATCTGGCTTAAAACTCAACATCTCAAAAAAACAGAGATGATGGCATCTGGTCCCATCACTTCATGGCAAATAGATGGGGAAAAATGGAAACTGTGAGAGGTTTTTTTTTTTTTTTTTTTTTTTTTTTTTTTTTTTTGAGCTACAGAATCACTGCAGATGTCATCTGCAGTCATCAAATTAAAAGACACTTGCTCCTTGGAAGAAAAGCTATGACCGACTTAGACAGCATATTAAAAAGCATAGATACTACTTTGCCAAAAAACGCCCATCTATTCAAAGCTATGTTTTTTCCAGTAGTCATGTATGGATGTGAGAGTTGTTCTATGAAGAAGGCTGAGTACCAAATAATAGATGCTTTTGAACTGTGGTGTTGGAGAAGACTCTTGAGAGTCCCTTGGACTGCAAGGAGATCCAAAGAGTCAATTCTAAGGGAAATCAGTCCTGAATATTCATTGAAAGGACTGGTGCTGAAGCTGAAGCTCCAAAACTTTGGCCACCTGATGTGAAGAGCTGGCTCATTGGAAAAGAACCTCATGCTGGAAAAGATGGAAGGCGTGACGAGAAGGGGATGACAGAGGACAAGATGTTTGGATGGCATCACCAGTTCAATGGACATTAGTTTGAGCACGCTCTGGGCAATTGTGAACAGCATGCTACAGTCCATGAGGTGGCAAAGATTCAGATATGACTGAGTGATGACAGCAACACATTATTTAAAACTCTTTGAGCAAACCCATATCTAACTTTAAGTCCAAGTCAAATTGTATTTTAAGGTATAAATATGTATAATATGTATGAAATATATATAAAAGCCCTACTAGTGGCAACCAAGGCAACCCACAACTCAGGGAGATTTCTGCTGGATACAAGTAGCGTAAGGTTGGTTCAGTTCAGTTCAGTTCAGTCGCTCAGTCATGTCCGACACTTTATGACCTCAAGAACCGCAGAACGCCAGGCCTCCCTGTCCATCACCAGTTCCTGGAGTCCACCCAAACCCATGTCCATCGAGTTGGCAATACCATCCAACCATCTCATCCTCTGTCGTCCCCATCTCCTCCTGCTCTCAATCATTCCCAGCATCAGGATCTTTTCCAATGAGTCAGCTCTTCGCATCAGGTGGCAAAAGTATTGGAGTTTCAGATACAACATTACTCCTTCCAATGAACAACCTGGACTGATCTCCTTTAGGAGGGACTGGTTGGATCTCCTTGCAGTCCAAGGGACTCTCAAGAGTCTTCTCCAACACCACAGTTCAAAAGCATCAATACTTCGGTGCTCAGCTTTATTTAAAGTCCAACTCTCACATCCATTCATGACCACTGGAAAAACCATAGCCTTGACTAGAGGGACTTTGTTAACAAAGTAATGTATCTACTTTTTAATACACTATCTAGATTGGGCATAACTTTCTTTCCAAAGAGTCTTTTAATTTTATGGCTGCAATCACCATCTGCAGTGATGTTGGAGCCCAGAAAAATAAAGTCAGCCATAGTTTCTACTGTTTCCCTATTTGCCATGAAATGATGGGATCGTATGCCATGATCTTAGTTTTCTGAATGCTGAGTTTTAGCCAAAATTTTCACTCTCCTCTTTCACTTTCATCAAGAGGCTCTTTAGTTCTCCTTCACTTTCTGCCATAAGGATGGTGTCATCTGCATATCTGAGGTCATTGATATTTCTCCCAGCAATCTAGATTCCAGCTTGTGCCTCATCCTGCACAGCATTTCTCCTGGTG
>SJYC01018623.1:0-32908 GCA_006408675.1 Madoqua kirkii
TGGTTTGCCTTGGAAATGAACAGAGATCACTCTGTCATTTTTGAGATTGCATCCAAGTATTGCATTTTGAACTCTTTTGTTGACTAATGGCTACTCCATTTCTTCTAAGGCATTAAGGTTGGTAGATGAAATATTACTCTGAACTCTCTATACTTTATTCCAGCTTGAAACAGCAACATTGCTCAGGACAGAGGCCTCAGTGTTCCATATCCTGACTTCACTGTCTGTCTCTAGTTTCGAGAAATAAGGCTAAAGTGACTGTGTTGACCAGGTAATGAGGAAACACATTTCTGTATAGGTGGAAATGAAGAATTCTCTAATCTAATATATCCCCTCTACTTCTCTCTCTTCATTGTGTTCTATATTTCAATATCCAGTCATAAAATCAATTTTTAAGCCATACAATATCTGGGCTTTAAGGAAGGACTCCATTTCCTGGAGAAATTTCAATTTTTTGATGTAAAGTGTAAAAGTCCCTGGGCTGGGCATGTACTTCAGTTCAGTTCAGTTCAGTCGCTCAGTCGTGTCCAACTCTTCGTGACCCCATGAATCGCAGCACACCAGGCCTCCCTGTCCATCACCATCTCCCAGAGTTCACCCAGACTCACATCCATCTGTGATGCCATCCAGCCATCTCATCATCTGTCGTCCTCTTCTCCTCCTGCCCCCAATCCCTCCCAGCATCAGAATCTTCTCCAACGAGTCAACTCTTTGCATGAGGTGGCCAAAGTACTGGAGTTTCAGCTTTAGCATCATTCCTTCCAAAGAAATACCAGGGCTGATATCCTTCAGAATGGACTAGTTGGATCTCCTTGAAGTCCAAGGGACTCTCAAGAGTCTTCTCCAACAACACAGTTCAAAAGCATCAATTCTTCAGCTCTCAGCCTTCCTTACAGTCTAACTCTCACATCCATACATGACCACAGGGAAAACCATCTCTTGCATTTAATATGCCACACTTGAATCATAGACAAAAATAAGAGTGCTCTTCAGATTCTTTATGGTGTCTCAAACTTTAAATAATCCTCTGGGAAGACTGTTAAAAATGCTGTCCCTGCCCTCCACCCACATTTTGATTCTATGTGTTGGGAGTCATGTCTCTGAATCTGGACTCATAATGATTCTCACATAATTCAGAAGTTGGACAGCAGGTGCTTCTTTAGTGATACCTTAAGACACACTAACTTGGCAAAAGATAATTTTGATTCAATACAGAGAGAACTAAGATGAATGTATGATAGACAGTGGGCTTCCCTGGTGACTCAGTGGTAAAGAGTCTGCCTGCCATTGCAGGAAACAGATTCAGTTCCTAGGTTGGGAAGATACCCTGGAGAAGGAAATGGCAACCCATTCCAGTATTCTTGCTTGGGAAGTTCTGTGGACAGAGGAGCCTGGTGGGCTACAGTCCATGAGGTTGCAAAGAGTCAGACTCGACTTAGCAACTAAACGACAGTGGTGATGGTAGGCAGGGGGGATTCACCATCCTACTCTCATTTTTCATCAGTGTGAGATCATTTGTCAGGTCTAAGAGGACAGTGAAGGAATGAAGTGTATGTGACTAACCATTGTTCAAAATAAGTCACATTTGGTCTTCCCTGGTGGCTTAATGCTAAGGAATTCACCTGCCAATGCAGGAGACAAAGGTTGGATCTCTGACCCAGGAAGATGCCACCTCATATGGAGCAACTAAGCCCGTGGGCCACACTACTGAGCCTGGGCTCTAGAACCTGAGAGCTTCAACTTCTGAACCCATGTGCCCATATGCTCCACAATGAGAGAAGCCACTGAAATGAGAAGTCCCTGAAGCTAGAGTAGTCAGAGCTCGAGGGTAACAACTGGAGAGTAGCCCCCATTGTGTGCAATGAGAGACAAGCGCAATCAGCAACAAAGATCTAACAAAGCCAAAACATAACTAAATACATTTATTTTTAAAATGATTCACTTTTAAGATTGAAAATGAATGCAAAATATGTTTCATACATTTTTAATTGATTAACAGGTTATATTAGATTGATGAACTATATGTTCGATTGTATTCTTATGGTTAATAAATTTGAAATATTCGACACTTTCAATTAATTCTTCTCTGTAGGACAGTGTTTTTAATTAAATAAATTGCTAAGATATCAAGTAAATTGAGAATAAGTTCATGAAATTGAATGTATTTTCAACTTTAATTTTTATTTAAATGTTTTATTCTAAATATGATATACTCAAAGATAATGTATTTCCCCTTTCCCCAGGCAGAATTCACTTGATGGATGTTTTTTATAAGAAACTTGTCAACTAGATTGCCCTATATCCTTCTGTTTTACCAAATTTAGGGCTTCCCTAGTGGCTGAGACAGTAAAGAATCTGCCTGCAATGCAGGAGACCGGGTTTCAATCCCTGAATTGGGAAGATCCCCTAGAGGAGGAAATGGCAACCCAGTCCAGTATTCTTGCCTGGAGAATTTAGCTGCAGCAGAATCATAGTCCTTCTCAATTACATTCCACTGAACAGAAAATCACTAAATGAAATATAGAAACCCTGTCAAGATATTCTTCCCTTGGGTTCAAGTATTCAAGGTGCAATTATTTAATAGTAAAATGAAATATTGGACTCATGGTTTATTTTGTTCAGTCCTTCCCTTCTTGTTGTATAAATAAATCCAAGATTTTCTTGTTTACAAGGTAAAAATTCATCAAAAGCTTCCAAAGCTGAGTTTTTTTTTATTTTAATTAATAAATACTAGAGTCAAAATTTCTAATTGATTTTGAAAATTATCTAAAGAATATTTTAATAATTTATTTTACACATTGCCACTTTCACCTTAGGATACTTAGAGAGATTCATCAAGTAGAATCAAACATTTTTAAAATGAGATGAGCAGAAAGAAACACATATACTGTACAGATGTGTATAAGAGACAGGCGTAAGGTTGGTTCAGTTCAGTTCAGTTCAGTCGCTCAGTCATGTCCGACACTTTATGACCTCAAGAACCGCAGAACGCCAGGCCTCCCTGTCCATCACCAGTTCCTGGAGTCCACCCAAACCCATGTCCATCGAGTTGGCAATACCATCCAACCATCTCATCCTCTGTCGTCCCCATCTCCTCCTGCTCTCAATCATTCCCAGCATCAGGATCTTTTCCAATGAGTCAGCTCTTCGCATCAGGTGGCAAAAGTATTGGAGTTTCAGATACAACATTACTCCTTCCAATGAACAACCTGGACTGATCTCCTTTAGGAGGGACTGGTTGGATCTCCTTGCAGTCCAAGGGACTCTCAAGAGTCTTCTCCAACACCACAGTTCAAAAGCATCAATACTTCGGTGCTCAGCTTTATTTAAAGTCCAACTCTCACATCCATTCATGACCACTGGAAAAACCATAGCCTTGACTAGAGGGACTTTGTTAACAAAGTAATGTATCTACTTTTTAATACACTATCTAGATTGGGCATAACTTTCTTTCCAAAGAGTCTTTTAATTTTATGGCTGCAATCACCATCTGCAGTGATGTTGGAGCCCAGAAAAATAAAGTCAGCCATAGTTTCTACTGTTTCCCTATTTGCCATGAAATGATGGGATCGTATGCCATGATCTTAGTTTTCTGAATGCTGAGTTTTAGCCAAAATTTTCACTCTCCTCTTTCACTTTCATCAAGAGGCTCTTTAGTTCTCCTTCACTTTCTGCCATAAGGATGGTGTCATCTGCATATCTGAGGTCATTGATATTTCTCCCAGCAATCTAGATTCCAGCTTGTGCCTCATCCTGCACAGCATTTCTCCTGGTGTACTCTGCATAGAAGTTAAATAAGCAGAATGACAATATACAGCCTTGATGTTCTCCTTTTCCTATGTGGAACCAGCCTGCTGTTCCAAGTCCAGTTCTAAATGTTGATTCCTGACCTGCATATAGGTTTCTCAAGAGGCAGGTCAGGTGGTCTGGTATTCCCATCTCTTTCAGAATTTTCTACAGTTTCTTGTGATCCACATAGTCAAAGGTTTTGGCATAGTCAATAACATAGAAATAGATGTTTTTCTGGAACTCTCTTGCTTTTTTGATGATCCAGTGGATGTTGGCAATTTGATCTTTGGTTCTTCTGCCTTTTCTAAAACCAACTTGAACATCTGGAAGTTCACAGTTCATGTATTGCTGAAGCCTGGCTTGGAGAATTTTGAGCATTACTTTACTAGCATGTGAGATGAATGCAATTGTGTGATAGTTTGAGCAATCTTTGTCATTGCCTTTCTTTGGGATTGTGATGAAAACTGACATTTTCCAATCCTGTGGCCACTACTGAGTGTTCCATATTTGCTGGCATATTGAGTGCAACACTTCCATAGCACCATCTTTCAGGATTTGAAATAGCTCAACTGAAATTCCATCACCTCCACTAGCTTTGTTTCTAGTGATGCTTCCTAAGGCCCACTTGACTTCACATTCCGGGATGTCTGGCTTTAGGTGAGTGATCACACCTTCGTGATTATCTGGGTCATTTTAGTAGAATCCTACTAAAATTTATACTAATTTTATCACTGTGAAAATAAATAATGCTGTTTTGGCACTGAATTTTTAACTGAATTTACAATGGCATTCACAAAATTGTCAGATGTGTGATGTGAAACAAACAAAAATATTTCAAAAGTTTTACTTGATTCTGTGATACAGACAAAGCCCATCAAAATAGAGTTAAATGAATTTTTTATGTGAAGTGTTTGGATGCAGTTTTCATAAAGGAAAAAGTAGTCTTTGAAGTAACAGCTGACACATCTCCCAGGTCTTATGTAAACAGAGATGCATCGTGGCTCTATGGTGGCCATTTTTGATAAGCATACTATACAAATTATTGGTTCATTGTCAACTTTGGGGGGAAGTGGTAATTAAGGAATTGTTTTTTTTTTATTTTTATTTTTACTTTATTTTGCTTTACAATACTCTATTGGTTTTGCCATACATTGACATGAATCTGCCACAGGTGTACATGAGTCCCTAATCCTGAGACCCCCTCCCACCTCCCACCCCATATCATCTCTCTATTAGAAGTGACTTTTCATTTTTTTTTCCACTCAGTGATGCCAAAGCAGCTTGAAAGTGAAAGTGAAGTCACTCAGTTGTGTCCAAATCTTTGTGATCCCATGGACTGTAGCCTACCAGGCTCCTCTATCCATGGGATTTTCCAGGCAAGAATACTGGAGAGGGTTGCCATTTCCTTCTCCAGAGGATCTTCCTGATCCAGTGATTGAACCTGAGTCTACCTCATTGTGGACAGAAGCTTTACCATCTGAGCCACCAGCAGCTTATTGAAATGCAAAGGAAGTACTATCACTTTATTTGTTAATATCTTTATGCTTATATCATATAATAAAGAAACAAACCACTACAGCAAGAACATTTGTTGCCATGAAAAAGAAAAAAAAGGAATGAGTTTTTTTTCTCTTTACTTTTCTTAAGAACAAAAACAGTGAACAGGCCTGAACATTCTTTTTTTTTTTTTAAACTTTAAGGCTTCTAAATCTGCATGTTTGTAACTAGTTTGCTTTTTTGCCCCCTAATTCTGCAGGAGCTACCCTTCACACCTATTTTTCTTTGACTCTATCCTAAATACATCCTGTATCTGGTGTCTACTCTTACAACACTCTTTTTCTTGCAGTTACATATCAGAGCGAAGGCCACAGGGCCAAGGAACTGCCTAACTCAGTAACTGGGTTACTGACCCCAGCCTATGAGTGTCTTTGAAACAAGGCAAGAGGAAGAAATAAAGATTCCAACACCTTTGCTCCTCAGCACTGACTCCTGACGGCAAGCCCTGATCTTATAGCAGCCCCTAGACTCCTCATGGTGTGGGGCACAGCTCTTGAGGCATGAACCTTTTGCATTCCCCGCTCCACTGACTGGGCTGAGAATTCACACTACTTTTCTATTACCTCCAAACTGTCTTCGTATTTTTTTTATTTGACTTCAGTGTGTAGAGAAAGCCAAGATTTTGCCCAGCAACACATTCAAATCGAGGTCTATCTGCTCTATGACAGGAATTCTCAGCCTTTATTTTCTCTACTTATTTCAGATGCAGTGAATTATAACTTTATCCCTCTGCTATGGGATCCAAGGGATGGTGGCCTGACAATTTTATGCTTCTCACCCACCAAAGTGAAGGTCAAGGCAATCAATATGTCCTGCTGCTCCAAGTGATGACAGAAGAGCCCATCTTGACTGCTTTTCTCACCTCTTTGAAAAGCAAGTGGGGTGCTTTGTTTAGTCACTAAGCATCCTGCAAATTTTCCTTGAAAGTGGGGTGTTAATTTTGCCTCGTCTGAAAAGGTGAAGAAAATGAAAACAAGCTATTCTTTGTTTTAACTGAATGATAACTTTCTTCATTCTACATGCATCTCACATGAATTTGCAGGAGACCATGACATAAGTTAAAAATACAAAGTGGGTATTTATTAAAAGACTTAGGTTTATTTCCATGCAAATAATATCCCATTAAAATACAAATGTGAGACAAATTCTCCACTGGACAGGATGCTGTGACACAGAAGTAAACTAGTCTGAGTGATGGAAGAGGATTTATGGTCACTGAGGTTACACGCAATTGGACCTGACATGTTTGCAAACATGGATCCAGGGTTCACAGAAGAGCAGGAGAAAATTAAGCAAAAACAAAAATGCATTGGGCACCATAAATCAGAAGGAAATGATTCAAAAGAAGACAGAAGGATGTAATTTTAATGGAAAAGATTTGTTGCAGGAACCTGATAAAATTTTTAATATTGTATGCTTGTTGATCATTAATAAAATGCATCAAAGGCACAAAACTATGCATTTATCTTCAATAAAAGACAAAAACAATTATTCTTCTCTTCCTTCTTTTTCCTCTTTTCCATCCCCTCCATTGCTCTTCCCCTTCTCAATAACCCCCTTCTTCCTCCTCCTCTCTCTGTCATTTGCTTTTTGACATGCTGTTTCTTTGAACATATACTCTGCAGGAACATAACTTCATGTGACTTTGATTATACCTGATTACATAACACTGATGTAGTCTTGCAAGAATGGTTTCTGTGCAATCCACTTGAGTAGGTATATTATTTTTGCTCAGGCTTACATAATGAAATATCACAAAATGGAGGAATTAAACCGCAGAAATGCATTTTTCACGTTTTTAGAGGCTAGACATTCATGATCAAGATATCAGCAGGTTTAATTTCTTCTGTCCAGTGTTCTATATCTGTGTACATATCTGTATCCACTCTTCTCTTTTTATAAGAGCGCTTGTCGTATTGGATTAGAGTCTATCCATGTGACCTCATTTTATTTTAATTACCTCTTAAAGTGTCCATTCTGAACACAGGCACATTTGAAATATGCTGAGTTGTTTCCGACTCTCTGCCATGGACTGCAGTACTCCAAGCTTTTCTGTCCTTCATCATCTTCTGAAGTTTGCTCAAAAGTCATGTCCATTGAGTCAGTGATGCCATTCAACCATCTTATCATCTGTTGTCCCCTTTGCTTCCTGCCCTCTTTCCCAGCATCAGGGTCTTTTCCAGTGAGTCAGCTCTTTGCATCAGGAGGCCAAAGTATTGGAAGTTAAGCTTCAGAATCAGTCCTTTCAGTGAATATTGAAGGTTGATTTCCTTTAGGATTTAAGGATTTGACCTCGCTGTCCAAGGGACTCTCAAAAATTTTGGAGAACATAATTCAGTCTGCAGCAGCAGGGAAAAGTATTGAACTGATAATACAAATTCTGGAAAAAAATATTTCTAAGTAGGTCTGTAAATATGTTGTGCATCTTAGGTAAACAGTAAAACATATGTAAAAAATGCTTATATACATGTCCTGTGTTTAAGCTACATGGAAATGCTCACTTTGTATAAAGTGCTGAAGTAAAGTATCAAAAATCAATCAGATAAACTGATTGGAATAAATAGTATATATGAGTTTTGGGTCATCTGCAATAACTGGATCAGAATTGATAGCTGGAGCTCGATTCTTATTTTGTGCTGCAAGTACTACAAATTCTTTTTCAGTCAAGAAGCTCACACATTATTTTGTACCAAAGCAAAAGACTCATTAAGGTGGTCTTGCCCTGAAGGCCTGTAAGCAGGGAGCAAACAGTGGCAATTAGTCCTAACATTGGGCTTGATGACCTTGCATATCACTTCTTTAAAAATAATCCTATTAATAAGTCAACTTGAGTGTAGGCATATCACCACACACACACACACACACACACACACACACACACACGTATACATATACATGTGTGTATATGCATGTTCAGTCACTTAAGATGTGTCCAACTCTTTGCAATGCCATGGACTATAGCCCATCAGGCTCCTCTGTCCATGGGCTTCTCCAGGCAAGAATGCTGGCATGCGTTGCCATGCCCTCCTCCAGGGATTCTTCCCAACCCAGGGACTGAACCCATGTCTCCGGTGTGTCCTGCATTGCAGGTGGCTTCTTTACCGACTGAGCCACTCAGAGAGTGGCTTATATGTTTATGTATATAGCCATCTGTGAGTTGTCTACTTAGAAAAAGGAAATCAACAAAAGTAAAATAATATGAAATGTTGGTCAGAGAGCCTGGGTCTAGAAAAATTTAGGCTCACTCATATGAACAATATAATCAACTATTCAACAAAATAACCAACCAGACAAAAATTAAACAAAGACACATCTTCACTAACAACCAGCTATAAGTAAAGGCCATGGTCTAGGATCATCACAAGCCAGTTTTAGTCACAAATCATAGTATTGCCTGCTTTGAAGAGAGGAGTCTACATGGCTCTAACTTATAAACCCAGGGGCCTTAGGGACTGTTTCTATCCCTCTGCATCCTTAGAAGACTTGCACATTGAGAAACAAAACTCCATGTACTCCTCATTACAATGGTGCTCAGGATATCAGATGCAGAATAGACCATTTATCTCTGTTGAGTTTAAAACGGAGTACTTTATTTTAGGTGTAGTGAGACAAGTTCAAAAGAAGAGAATTGCTTTCCCAAGATGACACAGTTAGTTAGTAGCAGATCTGAACTAAGCTAAGTAGAAAAATTAGCTTCAAAATTTTCCCATGAAAAGAGACAGCTTTCACCTAGCTGGTCTCACACAGACTCCAAGTTAGAAACCGACTTCCCCAGTTCCTTCTGAATGACTAAAACATTATATTAAGCAAATGATTAAAAGAAAAGCTGTCCAAGTAGATTTGATGACCCAACTCTATTTCTTACCAGGTGAAATGAGAGTTTTGACCTAGGGTGCAGCACAATTTATATTTGATGTGAAAAGCTCTGAGTTAAACTTGAGAAACAAAAAAACCTAACGAACATAATTAGCTCTAGTGTCTTTTCATTTTCCTCAAGAACATAGCACATATCTTGCAATAAGATTCCTATGTACCCTCACAACCTGGCCTCAACTGGCATTTTATCATCACTCATCACATCCTTTCTCATGTGCTTTACCCTAATTATACCAAATGTACTTATCATTCCCTAAACACACCATGTACTTTCTATTTTTGAAACTTAACATGTGACAATACTTTCATTTCTCCTTTATTTATATCTATGGGAAAAAATCCTTAGCATTTACAGAGTGTACATTCTATACGGATACTTTACCTTACCGTAATTTTTTTAGTTCTGATGAAAAGTTGACTGTGAGCCTCTAGTCATTCAACAATTTTTAAAAATGGAATTTTTTGCTATGTTTTAGTCTCCAGAAAAACATCTATTTCTGCTTTATTGACTATGCCAAAGCCTTTGACTGTGTGGATCACAATAAACTGTGAAAAATTCTGAAAGAGATAGGAAGAACAGACCATCTAAGGTTGAGAAATCTGTATGCAGGCCAGGAAGCAACAGTGAAAACTGGACATGGATCAACAGAGTGGTTCCAAATAGGAAAAGGAGTACGTCAAGGCTGTATATTGTCCCCCTGCTTATTTAACTTCTATGCAGAGTGCATCATGAGAAATGCACAAGCTGGAATCAAGATTGCTGGGAGAAATATCAATAACCTCAGATATGTAAATGACACCACCTTTATGGCTGAAAGTGAAGAGAAAGTAAAAAGCCTCTTGATGAAAGTGAAAGAGAAGAATGAAAAAGTTGACTTAAAACTCAACATTCAGAAAATGAAGATCATGGCATCCGGTCCCATCACTCCATGGGAAATAGATGGGGAAACAGTGGAAACAGTGTCAGACTTTAATTTTGGGGGCTCCAGAATCACTGCGGATGGTGATTACAGCCATGAAATTAGAAGACACGTACTCCTTGGAAGAAAAGTTATGACCAACCGAGATAGTATACTTAAAAGCAGAGACATTACTTTGCCGACTAAGGTCCATTTAGTCAAGGCTATTGTTTTTCCAGTAGTCATGTCTGGATGTGAGAGTTGGACTGTGAAGAAGGCTGAGCACTAAAGGATTGATGCTTTTGAACTGTGGTGTTGGGGAAGACTCTTGAGAGTCCCTTGGACTGCAAGGAGATCCAACCAGTCCATTCTGAAGGAGGTCAACCCTGGGATTTCTCTGGAAGGAATGATGCTAAAGCTGAAACTCCAGTACTTTGGCCACCTCATGGGAAGAGTTGACTCATTGGAAAAGACTCTGATGCTGGGAGGGATTGGGGGCAGGAGGAGAAGGGGACGACCAAGGATGAGATGGCTGGATGGCATTACTAACTCGATGGACACGAGTCTGAGTGAACTCGAGGATTTGGTGATGAACAGGGAGGCCTGGTGTGCTGTGATTCCTGGGGTCGCAGAGTCAGACATGACTGAGCGACTGAACTGAACTGAACTTAGTCACCAATCTCTTACTTTGTTTCCCAGTTTCAAAGACTACATATCATGTGCCTTAATTCCTTGGGCCTCCCTGGTGGCTCAGATGGTAAAGAATCTGCCCGAAATGCAGGAGGCATTCAGTCTCTGGGTTGGGAAGATCCCTTGGTGAAAGGAAAGGCTGCCCACTCCAGTATTCTGGCCTGGAGAATTCCATGGGCTGTATTGTCCATGGGGTCATAAGGAGTCAGACACAACTGACTTTCACTTTCTTTCACTTTCAAAAGTCAAGTCCAACTAGTGAAGAAAAAAAAGAGGGATGGCAATTACAGATCACATAATGAGAATTCCTATTAAGTATCACCATATCCAATGAATATAAAGACTTTGTTCTTCTCCCACCATCAGTTCTAATGGACTATACGCTGTCAGAAAAGAAGCCATGTGGACTGCTAAAAATGCAGTCTTTTATGTCTAAGATCAACAGAAAATATGATTTTTTATCCCAAGAGTTTCAGAAAAAGCTGTGGATTGAGTCTTTTTATAATCATTGATATTAAGCATTCTTTCTTTCCACTTCCATTTAATCCACTTGTTCTTAAAAGGTGGAAGAAAACTCTACATAAAAAACAAAGATTGATGAAGGCAAAATAAGGATGAATGTGTCCCGGGAAATGAAAACGACAGATAGCCATGAGACCAGGTTTGCTTTGTCTTGCTCTCAGTCATTTCCTATCGCATGAATGTGTGCATGCTAAGTTGCTTTAGTTGTGTCTGACTCTTTGAGACCCTATGGACTGTAGTCTGCCAGGATCCTCTGTCCATGGGATTCTCCAGACATGAATATTGGAGTGGGTTGCTATTTCCTCCTCCAGGGGATCTTCCCAATTCAGAGATCAAATCTGAATCTCTTACGTCTCCTGCTGGCAGACAGATTATCTACCACTAGCTCACCAAATGGCCCAAATATCCCATGACATGTCATGAACCTTCTCTGACAGTAGGCTCTGCTTCATGCCTTCTCCTGGGTTTATTTCAGATGTGTCCTCCTGTCTAATGCTTTTTAGTTAGACCAAGTAGAAGAAAACCAACTCTGAGTTAATTACTTAAAAAGGAGAGAGCTGACTCTAAAAGTAGCATGATTTTAAATTATTAAAGAATTGATATTAAAATTAAGGCCTTGCAAGTCAATTGATTTTCTAAGAGCTAATCTGAAAATCTTTGTGAGCTGGCTGTTAAGATGGCTCAAACAGATTCAGATTGCTAAGGACTGGTGACCTGCAGGTTTACATCTGTGGCTGCTTCTGAATGAAAACATTTTTAAGAAGACAGCATGCAGTGAGACTTGGAGTGAGTCAGTTTACTTTCAGAGTCTCAGTTCAATTCAGTGTAGATGAATAGATTTAGATGTGATTATTTACTCAAAAACAAGAAAAAACTATTAGCCACTTACTGACTGCCAAACACTGGAAACTTGCCAAGGAAAGAGTCCCATGATCTGAATCTTGAAAGAAGAGACTGTATTGGTTAAAATGACAAAGTAGGGGGCAGAGCTTGCGTTCCCAGAAAAAGGTGCATTATAAACAACAGCATGGATAATGAAACAACCCAGCAATAAAAGCTATATGTATTTATTAATTTTTGGTTTTAGCGGCTTTGGGTGTTTGTGGTTGTGTGCGGCCTTCTCTAGCGTGGCGAGCAGGGCCGTGCTCTGGCTGCAGCGAGTGGGCTTCTTGCTGCCGAGGCTTCTCGACACAGAGCATGGGGTCCCGGGTTATGGCTTTAGTAGCTGTGGCTTGAGGGCGCCACAGCATGTGGGATCTGCAGATCAAGGGTTGAACCAGTGTCCCCTGCATTGGAAGATGTATTCTTAAAGACTGGTCCACTAGGGTAGTCCCAACCCGGCAATTTTGAGTGCCTGAAAGCAATAATTGATGTGAGGAAGGGAAGAGTGAGATTAATGGATCTTAAATGCAGTGCCAGTCCTTTATCATCTTGCATTTTGAATTTCCAAAGATGAATTTTGCAAGTTGTCTTTCAAGTTCAAATTTAGTAAACTCCCTGGTTAGAGGGAGGACCAAGGCACTTTACCTGCAAAACGAAATGGTCATAATATGATTGACCTCTGTGTTTGCTTTGAAGTTAAAAGGACAAGCTATGGAACTGCCTGATTTAGGCTGAGTATAATTTGGGCTATTGTTCAGCAAATATTTATCACCTTTCTCTTTTATTGTGGACATAGGAATCTTTTCCACCTATGAAGGTTAGACTCAAGTCATTGCCCATAGCAAGAATGTTCCCTATTTTTCCTGCTGATCCAAAGAAAAGGAAGGTATGTATATATATATGTATATATGTATATATATATATATATATATATATATATGTATATATATGTATGTATTGGAGTGGACGTGAACAAAGCCCATGGCCTAGAATGAAGCAGCCCAGGTGAACCATCTTCTAAAAAGGAATCATTGAGTCTAGAAAAGACAAACCACGGTGGATATAAAGAGCCAAGGGGCGTGAGAACAAAAGTGTTATTGAAATCTGCTGCATTTGGAGATAGCTTGTTATGAGCATTATTGTGGCAACACTAATTGAGTCTTTTCTAAATTAATTAGAATATCTATTCTCTCTCCACTCCTTGTCCCAACCATCCTTCCTTTATCAATTCACAAAGATCAGAGTATTTTGGGCTAAAACTATGTGCAGCTTTATAAAATTTAGTAGAATGACAGTACCTAAGAGAAATACATAGATAATTTTTTGTTGATTCACGTATGTCTTGATACATCGATTGGTCCTGTGCTGTGAATCATTAGGGACAAAGCAGCATTCTAGAAAGTAGCTCATATTAGTGACAGTGTCATGAGCACAAACATGTCGCTCACTGACAACGGTCACGTAAGTAGAGAAAGCGGTCATTCTCTGTCCTCTCTTTTCAGTTGAGTGGGGGCTGAAACAAAAGCCCAGGAACGCTATTATTAGAACTCTGGAAGACATTTTCAGTTCCTGGAAGTGATGATTTGTTGTCTATGTAACTGAATAGAAAATGAGTGATGGTAAATTATATCTTAACCGCTTCATTTTATTCTGTTACAGAGTCTGGTCTTCAGGGCTCTGTTTCAAGATCTTGTTTATAGTGACCACACACACACACACACACACACACACACACACAGAGTTAGCCATAAAACACCATAGTAGCTTGTTAAAGCACTAACAAAGCATAAAGGAGCTCTTATAATCTAGTCTTGGCCTTTATTTGTCTTTGTCTGATACCAATTCACCCCTCATCTTGAATTGTCAAGTTCCCTTCTGCCTGGGGCCTTTGACCCCATGCTGCTGTTGCTCGGAGCTCTTTCCATTCTCTCTCTTCACCTAATTAATGCCTATTCACATTGTTGCTCTCAGTACAAACCTCCTAAGAAAAAATTTCCCTGAATCTCCAGCCTATATTGGGTTTCCCTGGTAAACATCTGCATTGCCCCTAGTCCATTTCCTTCATAGACCTCATCAGAGTTTGTAATTAGGTTTTTATATAATTACTTGATTAACATATTCTCCTCCACTCTGCTGGAAGAGCTACATGAACTTGCCCTAATGGCAAATTGCTATTTGATATGCAAAGCTTAGTGTGAGACCTGCTATATAAGTGTGATGAATATATTAAATACATTCTGGTTTACTCAGAAGAGTCATACTTTGTGCATACTCTCTGGCATAATTACTCACAGAGTTCTCCTTTATTCTTAAAATTGTCCTGGTGTGGACAATGCATCATAAAGCCCATGAAAGGATCCCAGTAATATTTGTTGAATGACCCTCTTTCCCTTTCATAAAAATTTGTTCAACTAAGCCTCTTTGTTCCATCACATATCGTGGTTTTACTCTAGACATGATTGGCTGCATCTGAATTTACAACAAACATTTAGCTCTGATTGTCATCTGTGCCACAGAGCTCTTTGAGAAGAGTTGAGATCAGTGAGTTACATATGAAAAAAAAGAAAAATATCCAAGGTCCACTGCCATAATGGTTCAACGTTTTAATGTGCGTCATTGGTTTGAGACTCTCTAACTGCATTTATTCATTTATATCTGAACTCCACAATCACATCCAGAGAAAATTGGGCTTTATAGCATATTGGTTCAACAACATATGCTCCAGGACATTATTCCCATGGACTTCTGGTATAAAGATCTCACCAATGAAAAGAACAAAAGTGGTACACACAGGCACAGTGTGTCTGATATATATGTGTTTTATATATAAATAATTAAATAAATTTATATGTATATATATATATATGTATATGTATAACTTGTTTTAAATAGCTGGAAATTATCCTAAGGTCATACAGAAAATGATAGAGTCAGACATGACTGAGCAACTGAACTGAACTGAACTGATGAGGGCTTAAAGGGAAATAATAATTCTAACTGTGTACATTAGATCAATTTCTAGACCAATATTAATATATTATTTAGAATATGGGCCAAGATGCTGTAGTAAAGTGGTCCTAATATACAAGCAGCTCAAACAAAATAGAGGTATCTTATTTTCTCATATACCATATCTGGAAGGAGATTGCTCTGTTCTAAGAGCTCACTTAATGGTCCCAGGTGAGTCTAACATGTAGCTCTGCCATAACTGAAGGCAAGGGTTCTCAAATGTTTTGGTCTCAGGACACCTTTACATTCAAAACTTATTGAGGACCCCAAAGAAATCTGTTTATACGGGAAATATCTACTAACACTGACTATATTCAAAAATAGAAAAACTACTTATTAACATTTGTTCATTAATTTCTTTTTTAAAGCAATGATGAACCTATTGCATGCTAACACAATTTAACTTATTTTTAAAAAATTGTATCTTAAAAAAGTATAAATACTGGCATTATTTATATTATTTTTTTTACATGTTTCAATGCCATTCTCCCAAATCATCCCCCCCTCTCCCTCTCCCTCTGATGTTATACTGTATTGGTTTTGCCATACATTGATATGAATCAGCTACAGGTGTACACTATCTCCCAATGCCGAAGCCCCTCCCACCTCCCACCCCATATCATCTCTCTGGATCATCCCATGCACCAGCCCTGAGTGTCCTGTATCCTGTATTGAACATAGACTGGCGCTTCATTTCTTATATGATAGTATACATGTTTCAATGCCATTCTCTCAAATCATCCCACTCTCTCCCTCTCCCTCAGAAGCCAAAAGTCCGTTCTATACCTCTGTGTCTCTTTTGTTGTCTCAAACACAGGGTCATCATTACTATCTTTCTAAATTCCATATATATGTGTCAGTATACTGTATTGGTGTTTTTCTTTCTGGCTTACTTCACTCTGTATAATCGGCTCCAGTTTCATCCATCTCATTAGAACTGCTTCAAACTTATTCTTTTTAAGGGCTGAGCAATACTCCATTGTGTATATGTACCATGGCTTTCTTATCCATTCATCTGCTGATAGACATCTAGGTTGTTTCCATGTCCTGGCTATTGTATACAATGCTGCAATGAACATTGTGGTACATGTGTCTCTTAGCAATATAGGCATACCTCAAGAAACAGATGTGTATAAGAGACAGCAGTTCATGTAATATACTATGTAAATAGAATAATAGGCAAGAAACACATGAACATTTCTATTGATATAGGGAAAAATCTTTGGATAAAATCCAACATGCTTTCATAAAAAAAAATTAAGAAGCTAGGAATAGTAGGAAGCTTTCTTCTGAGAAATGACACTTTTAAAAAAAAGGTAACAGACAACATCATTCTAACTGCCAAAAGACTAGATGATTTCATTTTAAGATTAAGGACTATTAGAAATGCCCAGTCTCAGTATTTCTATTCGACATCATACCAGAGAATCTAGCTAGATCTATAATATAAAAATAAAAATTAAAAATATAAAAATTGGATAATGAGAATAAAACCTCTTGTGAAAATATCTTTTTTTTACTTTTTTAAATTTTTTAATACTTTATTCTACAGTACAATACTGTATTGGTTTTGCCATACATTGATATGAATCAGCTACAGGTGTACACTATCTCCCAATGCCGAAGCCCCTCCCACCTCCCACCCCATATCATCTCTCTGGATCATCCCATGCACCAGCCCTGAGTGTCCTGTATCCTGTATTGAACATAGACTGGCGCTTCATTTCTTATATGATAGTATACATGTTTCAATGCCATTCTCTCAAATCATCCCACTCTCTCCCTCTCCCTCAGAAGCCAAAAGTCCGTTCTATACCTCTGTGTCTCTTTTGTTGTCTCAAACACAGGGTCATCATTACTATCTTTCTAAATTCCATATATATGTGTCAGTATACTGTATTGGTGTTTTTCTTTCTGGCTTACTTCACTCTGTATAATCGGCTCCAGTTTCATCCATCTCATTAGAACTGCTTCAAACTTATTCTTTTTAAGGGCTGAGCAATACTCCATTGTGTATATGTACCATGGCTTTCTTATCCATTCATCTGCTGATAGACATCTAGGTTGTTTCCATGTCCTGGCTATTGTATACAATGCTGCAATGAACATTGTGGTACATGTGTCTCTTAGCAATATAGGCATACCTCAAGAAACAAGAAAACAGTCAAATAAATAACCTAACTCTATACCTAAAGCAACTAGAAAAGGAAGAAATAGAGAATCCTAGAGTTAGTAGAAGGAAAGAAATCTTAAAAATTAGGGCAGAAATAAATACAAAAGAAACAAAAGAGACCATAGCAAAAATCAACAAAGCAAAAAGCTGGTTCTTTGAAAGAATAAATAAAATTGACAAACCATTAGCCAGACTCATCAAGAAACAAAGAGAAAAAAATCAAATCAACAAAATTAGAAATGAAAACGGAGAGATCACAACAGACCACACAGAAATACAAAGGATCATAACAGACTACTATCAGCAATTATATGCCAATAAAATGGACAACGTGGAAGAAATGGACAAATTCTTAGAAAAGTACAACTTTCCAAAACTGAACCAGGAAGAAATAGAAAATCTTAACAGACCCATCACAAGCATGGAAATTGAAACTGTAATCAGAAATCTTCCAACAAACAAAAGGTCCAGACGGCTTCACAGCGAAATTCTACCAAAAATTTCGAGAAGAGCTAACACCTATCTTACTGAAACTATTCCAGAAAATTGCAGAGGAAGGTAAACTTCCAAACTCATTCTATGAGGCCACCATCACCCTAATACCAAAACCTGACAAGGACGCCACAAAAAAAGAAAACAACAGGACAATACCACTGATGAACATAGATCAGAATCCAACAACACATTAAAAAGATTATACACCACGACCAAGTGGGCTTTATCCCAAGGATGCAAGGATTCTTCAATATCCACAAATCAATCAATGTAATTCACCACATTAACAAATTGAAAAACAAAAATCATATGATTATCTCAATAGATGCAGAGAAGGCTTTTGACAAAATTCAACATCCATTTATGATGAAAAATCTCCAGAAGGCAGGAATAGAAGGAACATACCTCAACATAATAAAAGCTACATATGAGAAACCCACAGCAAACATTATCCTCAATGGTGAAAAATTGAAAGCATTTCCCCTAAAGTCAGGAACAAGACAAGGGTGCCCACTTTCACCACAGCTATTCAATATAGTCCTGGAAGTTTTGGCCACAGCAATCAGAGCAGAAAAAGAAATAAAAGGAATCCAAATTGGAAAAGAAGAAGTAAAACTCTCACTGTTTGCAGATGACATGATCCTCTACATAGAAAATCCTAAAGACTCGGCCAGAAAACTACTAGAGCTAATCAATGAGTATAGTAAAGTTGCAGGACATAAAATCAACACTCAGAAAATATTTTAAACTAAATGAAAATAAAAATATAACAGCAAAATCTGTGGCATGCAGCATTGTTATGCCAGCAATGTTACTGTCTAGGAATTCCTGAGTCACTTGCATGGGCGCATACTACTTGTGGTGAACCCCACAGATATTTCCCAGATTCGAGTCAGTGTTGTATCTGAATCAGCCCTTGTGGTTCTTACAATTGCAAGAGGACACCCTTCAGTAAGAAACCATCAGATAACTTTGAAGAAGACAATCTATTACTCACAGATTGGGGAGGGCTTATAATATACATGAAGATTACAAAATAAGGCCATGGAAAACGAGAGAGTGAGTACAGATTTGAAGCTCTGTATTTAATAGGGTCTGAAAATGAGTTGTCTAGAATTTTACAGGTTCATTCTTTTTTTTTTAATTTTATTTTTACTTTATTCTACTTTACAATACTGTATTGGTTTTGCTATACATTGACATGAATCAGCCACAGGTGTATATGAGCTTCCAATCCTGAATCCGCCTCCCACCCCCCACCTCATATCATCTCTCTGGATGAACCCTGTGCACCAGCCCCAAGCATCCTGTATCTTGTATCAAACATAGATTGGCACTTCATTTCTTACATGATAGTATACATGTTTCAATGTCATTCTCTCAAATCATCCCACTGTCTCCCTCTCCCTCAGAGTCCCAAAGTCCATTCTATACATCTGTGTCTCTTTTGTTGTCTCACACACAGGGTCATCATTACTGTCTTTCTAAATTCCATATATATGTGTCAGTATACTGTATTGGTGTTTTTCTTTCTGGCTTACTGCACTCTGTATAATCTGCTCCAGTTTCCTCCATCTCATTAGAACTGCTTCAAATTTATTCTTTTTAAGGGATGAGTAATACTCCATTGTGTATATGTACCACTGCTTTCTTATCCATTCATCTGCTGATGGACATCTAGGTTGTTTCCATGTCCTGGCTATTATAAACAATGCTGCAATGAACATCAGGGTACATGTGTCTCTTTCAATTCTGGTTTCCTCGATGTGTATGTCCAGCAGTGGGATTGCTGGGTCATAAGGCAGTTCTATTTGCAATTTTTTAAGGAATCTCCACACTGTTTTAAATAATGGCTGTACTAGTTTGCATTCCCACCAACAGTGTAAGAGGGTTCCCTTTTCTCCACATCCTCTCCAGCATTTATTGCTTGTAGACTTTTGGATCACAGCCATTCTGACTGGTGTGAAATGGTACCTCATTGTGGTCTTGATTTGCCTTTCTCTGATAATGAGTGATGTTGAGCATCTTTTCATGTGTTTGTTAGCCATCTTTTAAGGAATCTCCACACTGTTTTCCATAATGGCTGTACTAGTTTGCATTCCCACCAACAGTGTAAGAGGGTTCCCTTTTCTCCACATCCTCTCCAGCATTTATTGCTTGTAGACTTTTGGATCACAGCCATTCTGACTGGTGTGAAATGGTACCTCATTGTGGTCTTGATTTGCCTTTCTCTGATAATGAGTGATGTTGAGCATCTTTTCATGTGTTTGTTAGCCATCCATATGTCTTCTTTGGAGAAATGCCTATTTAGTTCTTTGGTCCATTTTTTGATTGGGTCGTTTATTCTTCCGAAGTTGAGCTGCATAAGTTGCTTGTATATCTTTGAGATGAGTTGTTTGTCAGTTGCTTCATTTGCTATTGTTTTCACCCATTCAGAAGGCTGTCTTTTCACCTTACTTATAGTTTCCTTTGTTGTGCAGAAGCTTTTAATTTTAATTAGATCCCATTTGTTTATTTTTGCTTTTATTTCCAGTATACTGACAGGTGGATCATAGAGGATCCTGCTGTGATGTATGTCCAAGAGTGTTTTGCCTATGTTCTCCTCTAGGAGTTTTAAAAAGTTTCTGATCTTGCGTTTAGATCTTTAATCCATTTTGAGTTTATTTTTGTGTGTGGTGTTAGAAAGTGATCTAGTTCCATTCTTTTACAAGTGGTTGACCAATTTTCTCAGCACCACTTGTTAAAGAGATTGTCTTTACTCCATTGTATATTCTTGCCTCCTTTGTCAGAGATAAGGTGTCCATAGGTGTGTGGATTTATCTCTGGGCTTTCTATTTTGTTCCATTGATCTATATTTCTGTCTTTGTGCCAGTACCATACTGTCTTAATGACTGTGGCTTTGTAGTAGAGCCTGAAGTCAGGCAGGATGATTCCTTACTGGAAATTTTAAAACAGAAAAGCAGAAATCAGGGCATGGTAAAGAAGCAAATTGATTTTAGTTGTCTGGTGTCAAGGCTACCCAGGGCTTTCTACTCTTTCTTAATTGTAAAATATTATCATAGAATATTTCATAGCCCTGACTTGAAGCCTTTCCTGTTCTATCATCCTCTCAGAAGAAAGTGGGGAATTTCAGGCCTTGAAATAGCAGAGGTCCTCTAGTTTAACTTTCCAGGTGCCTTTCTTCACTGTTGTTACCATCACTCTCTTCCAGTCTTGGTCCCAGGATTGTTGTTGTTGTTCACCAAAGCATGTGAGACTCTTTACTACCCCATTGACTGCAGCACACCAGGCTCCTCTGTCTTATCACTATCACCTGGAGTTTGCTCAGACTCATGTCCACTGAGTTAGTGATGCTATATAACCATCTTATCCTCTGTCACATGCTTTTCTTTCTGCTTTCAATCTTTTCTAGCATCAGAGTCTTTTCCAATGAGCTGGCTCTTCACATCAGATTTAGCTTCAGCATCAGTCCTTTCAGTGAACATTCAAGGTTGAATTCCTTTAGGATTCACTGGTTTGATCTCCTTGCAGTCTAAAGGACTCTTACGTGTCTCTTCTGGCACCACAGTTTGAAAGTATCAATTTTTCAATGCTCAGCTTTCTTTATAGTCCAACCCTCACACCTATGCATGACTACTGGAAAAACCATAGCTTTGACTATAAGGGCCCTAGGATATCTACAGGAATATCCTTCTAGCAACAGTTAATCTTGTAGCATTGAGCACAAACTTGGTATATGATGGACCTTATACATAAATATATACTTGTGGAAAGATTTAATGTGTAACCTGGACTGGGTTATAGGTGTGTGCTAAGTCATTTCAGGCATGTCTGATGCCTTACAACCCCATGGACTGTAGTCTTCCAGGTTCCTCTGTCCATGGGATTCTCCAGACAAAATAGTGGAGTGGGTTACCACTTCCTACTCCAGGGGATCTTCCTGACCCAAGAGCAGAACCCACGTCTCCTGTGGCTCATGCATTACAGGAGGTTTCTTTGTCACTGAGCCAAATGAGAAGCCCAGGTCATAAGAGATCTAGTTCTAATTCCAGTGTCCACACAAGCAAACGTTAGGTGTTCAGAAAAGCAAAGCTAAACATAAACTTTCTTACCAACAGTAATTTTTAATTGGTAAAATAAAATTACTGTTCTAGAATCAATCTAGGTTTTCTGTCTGTTTGTTCCAAATTCAATGTTTTGAATATCCAATATCATTTTATTCATACGTGTATATGCTGCAACCTATGAGGTCACAAAGAGTCAGACAAGACTGAGCAACTGAACTGAACTGATATACGCTTAAGGCTGACCACAGACTTTACATTCTAACCGATTTCTATAAAAGTGTTCAGTTCAGTTCCATCCAGTTGCTCAGTCCTGTCTGATGCTTCTCAATCCTGTGGACTGCAGCATGACAGGCTTATATGCCCATAGAATCAGTGATGTCATCCAACTATCTCATCCTCTGTTGTCCACTTCTCCTCCTGACTTCAATCTTCCCCAGCATCAGGGTCTTTTCCACTGAATCAGTTCTGCATATCAGGTGGCCAAAGTACTGGAGTTTCAGCTTCAGACTCAGTCGTTCCAATGAATATTCAGGGCTGATTTCTTCAGGATTCACTGTTTGATTTCCTTGCAGTCCAAGGGACTCTCAAGAGTCTTCTTCAAAACCACAGTTTAAAAGCACATTTTTTCCGTGTTCAGCTTTCATTATAGTCCAATTCTCATATCCAACATGACTATTGGAAAAACCATAGCTTTGACTAGACTGACCTTTGTTGATAATGTTTCTGTTTTTGCATATGCTGTCTACGTTGGTCATAGCTTTTTTTTCCAAAGAGCAAGTGTCTTTTAATTTCATGGCCGCAGTCACCATTTGCAGTGATTCTGGAGCCGGGAGAAAAAAAAGTCTGTCACTGTTTCCATTGTTTCCTCATCTATTTGCCATGAAGTGATGAGACTGGATGCCATGACCTTAGTTTTTTGGATGTTGACTTTTAGTCAAATTTTAGCTCTCCTTTTTCACTTTCATCAAGAGGTTCTTTAGTTCTTTTTCACTTTCCTCCATAATGATTGTGTCATCTGCATATCTGAGGTTATTGATATTTTTTCTGGCAATCTTGATTCCAGCCTGTGCTTCATTCAGCCCAGCATTTCACATGATGCTCGCTGCATATAAGTTAAATAAGCAGGGTGACAATATACAAACTTGACATGTTTCTTTTAAAAACAAATTTACTTACTTTAATTGGAAGCTAATTATTTTACAATATTGTATTGATTTTGCCATACATCAGCATGAATCCACCATGGGTGTACATGTGTTCCCAATCCTGAACCCCCTCCCACCTCCCTCCCTGTAACCATCCCTCGGGGTCATCTTTCTTGATTCCAGCCTGTGCTTCATTCAGCCCAGCATTTCACATGATGCTCGCTGCATATAAGTTAAATAAGCAGGGTGACAATATACAAACTTGACATGTTTCTTTTAAAAACAAATTTACTTACTTTAATTGGAAGCTAATTATTTTACAATATTGTATTGATTTTGCCATACATCAGCATGAATCCACCATGGGTGTACATGTGTTCCCAATCCTGAACCCCCTCCCACCTCCCTCCCTGTAACCATCCCTCGGGGTCATCTCAGTGCACCAGTCCCAAGCATCCTGTATCCTGCATCGAACCTAGACTGGTGATTCATTTCTTATATGTTATTATACATGTTTCAACACCATTCTCCCAAATCATCTCACCCTCTCCCTCTCCCATAGAGTCCAAAAGACTGTTCAATACATCTGTGTCTCTTTTGCTGTCTCGCATACAGGGTAACTGCCTTATGACCCAGCAATCCCACTGCTGGGCATACCACCGAGGAAACCAGAATTGAAAGAAACACGTGTACCCCAGTGTTCATCGCAGCACTATTTATAATAGCCAGGACATGGAAGCGAACTAGATGTCCATCAGCAGATGAATGGATAAGAAAGCTGTGGTACATATACACAATGGAGTATTACTCAACCATTAAAAATATTACATTTGAATCAGTTCTAATGAGATGGATGAAACTGAAGCCGATTATGCAGAGTGAAGTAAGCCAGAAAGAAAAAACACCTATAAAGTATACTAACACATATATATGGAATTTAGAAAAATGATAATGATAACCCTGTACGCAAGATGTATTTCTTTCCAAATTTGGAACCAGCCTGTTGTTCCATATCTGGTTCTAACTTTCTTCTTGACCTGCATACAGATTTCTCAGGAGTCAGGTAGAAAGTTCCGGTATTCCCATCACTTTAAGAATTTCCCAGTTTGTTGTGATATGCAGAGTCAAATGTTTGGCATGAAGCAGAAATAGATATTTTTCTGGAATTCTCTTGCTTTTGTGATGATCCAGTGGATGTTGGCAATTTAATCACTGGTTCCTCTGCTTTTTCTAAATCCAGCTTGAACATGTGAAAGTTCATGGTTCACATACTGTTGAAACCTTGCTTGGAGAATTTTAAGCATTATTTTGTCAGCATGTGAAATGAGTGCAATTGTGTGGTAGTTTTACCATTCTTCGGCATTGACTTTCTTTGGGATTGGAATGAAAACTGACCTTTTCCAGTCCTGTGACCATAGCTCAATTTTCCAAATTTGCTGGCTTATTGAGTATAGCACTTTAACAGCATATACTAACACATATATATGGAATTTAGAAAAATGATAATGATAACCCTGTACGCAAGATGTATTTCTTTCCAAATTTGGAACCAGCCTGTTGTTCCATATCTGGTTCTAACTTTCTTCTTGACCTGCATACAGATTTCTCAGGAGTCAGGTAGAAAGTTCCGGTATTCCCATCACTTTAAGAATTTCCCAGTTTGTTGTGATATGCAGAGTCAAATGTTTGGCATGAAGCAGAAATAGATATTTTTCTGGAATTCTCTTGCTTTTGTGATGATCCAGTGGATGTTGGCAATTTAATCACTGGTTCCTCTGCTTTTTCTAAATCCAGCTTGAACATGTGAAAGTTCATGGTTCACATACTGTTGAAACCTTGCTTGGAGAATTTTAAGCATTATTTTGTCAGCATGTGAAATGAGTGCAATTGTGTGGTAGTTTTACCATTCTTCGGCATTGACTTTCTTTGGGATTGGAATGAAAACTGACCTTTTCCAGTCCTGTGACCATAGCTCAATTTTCCAAATTTGCTGGCTTATTGAGTATAGCACTTTAACAGCATAATCTTTTAGGATTTGAAATAGCTCAACTGGAATTCCGTCACCTCCACTAGCTTTGTTTGTAGTGATGCTTCCTATGGCTCACTTGACTTCTCATTCTAGGATGCCTGGCTCTAGGCTAGTGATCATACCATCATTATTATATGGGTCATAAAGATCTTTTTTGTGTAGTTTTTCTGTGTATTCTTCCCACCTCTTCTTAATATCTTCTGCTTCTGTTAGGTTCATACCATTTCTTTCTTTTATTGTGCCCATCTTTACATGAAATGTTCCCTTGGTATCTCTAATTTTCTTGAAGAGATCTCTAGTCTTTCCCATTCTATTCTTTTCCTCTATTTCTTTGCATTGATCACTGAGGACGGTTTTCTTATCTCTCCTTGTTATTCTTTGGAACTCTGCATTCAAAAGGGTATATCTCTCCTTTTCTCCTTTGCCTTTCATTTCTCTTCTTTTCTCAGCTATTTATAAGGCCTCTTCAGACAACCATTTTGCCTTTTTTGCATTTTTCTTCCTTAGGGATGGTCTTGATCACTATCTCTTGTACAATGTCATGAACCTCGGTAGCTCTTCAGGCACTCTGTCTATCAGATCTAATCACTTGAATCTTTTTGTGACTTTCTTATATAATTGTAAGGAATATGACTTAGGTTATGATTGAATGGTCTAGTGGTCTTCCCTACTTTCTTCAATGTAAGTCTGAATTTTGCAATTAGGATTTAATGATCTGAGCTCCTGATCTTGTTTTTGCTGACTGTATGGGGCTTCTCCATCTTTGGCTGAAAAAAATCTGATTTTGGTATTGACTGTCTGGTGATGTCCATGTGTAGAGTCTTTTCTTGTGTTGTTGGAAGAGGGTGTTTGCTGTAATCAGTGAGTTCTCTTGATAAAACTCTGTTAGCCTTGGCCTTGCTTCATTTTGTATACTCCAAGGCGAAATTTGCCTGTTATTCCATGTATCTCTTGACTAAAAATGTACTGTTTGCAAAAATTGAAGAAAAATACAGATCAAGGAGGTGATACAAGTTGGTAAAAGTTTTATGATGCTTGTCAAAGCCAGTCATCTGGATCAGAGAATTTTAGTTTCAGAAGTGTCTCTTAGGGTTATTCAGAATTTTTGTAATATAATTTTGTGCCATGTGTAAAAGTGACCATCTAATTCACATTAAATGTTATGGACTGGCTGTTCATATCCTTAGAAAACTCATATATTTAATTTCTAGTTCACAGTGTGAAGATATTTGAGTGAGTGGAGGAGTTTTTAGGAGGTGTTTAGGATTAAGTTAGGTAGTGAGGGTGGGGGCCCTCATAATGTGATCAGTGTGCTTATAAGAATCTGAAGTGAAACCAACATCTTTTTCTCCATTCACGTGCTTGGAAGAAAGGCCATGTCAGCCTTTCCCACATGGAAAGGCTGACTGGAAAGAACAGGAAAAGAACCTGACTGGAACACTGACCTCAGATTTCCAATCCCATAACTATGAGAAATAAATGTCTGTCATTTAAAGCACACATATGATGGTGCTTTGTTGTAGAAGTTTGAATTAACTAAAATGCATTTAGAGAAATAATGTAAGAGTTGGCCATATACATTAATCCTTGTGTCTATCAGCAAAGAACACAGGACTTGGATCATAGCTTTTTGTGGAATTTTGACTATGTTATAAGAAATAATCATGTATGTGCTCTTATGAAGCCATGTGTATAAATCAGCTTGGGTTACCTAAAACAACAAAATACCATAGACTGGGTCATTTAAACAATAGAACTTTATTTGCTCAAACATCTGGAATAATTGTCCTGCAAATAGCCAAATTCTTGTGTGTCCTTATGTCACTGCGAGGCCTGGTTTCTCTTTCTCTTCTTATAAGGCATCAGCCCTACAGGATTAAGGCCCTGAAATTAGAACCTAATTTAACTTTTATCACTTCCTCACAGACACTAACCTCAAACAGTCATATTGGAGATTAAGGCTTGAACATGTTTATTTGGGGAACATCACTCAGTCCAGCCTCAGAGGGTAAAGAATCTTCCTGCAATTCAGAAGATCAAGGTTTGATCCCTGGGTCAGGATGATCCCCTAGTGAAGGGAATGGCAACCCTTGATTGGAGAATTCCATGGACAGAGGAGCCTGGCAGGCTACAGTCCACGGGGTCTTAAAGAGTCCCTCAGTACGGAGCAACTCACACTTTCACTTTCACTCAGTACATAACACTTTAGTACCCACTTTTTAATAATTCTAAGGGGATTATATTTCTCAAAAAAAAAAAAAAGCAAAACTTTCGAAGAAGTTACCTTTTCTCTATGCGTCCCTCATTGTCCTTTTTAGCCTTATATCTTTGTATTGTGAGTCAATATTCACTCTTCAAAAAATATGAAACAAGAATGCCGTGCCACCTATCCTTGTTTCCCATTTCTCTAGTATGGCCTGGAGATACTGGTCTAGGCAGGACCAACAGGTTCCCATAGAGCATCTTTATATAAATGAGAAGAAATAAAGCATAATTAAACACTCGTTTCCACTGAGGAGGCAGCTCCATGGTGGGCCCGTGACTTGGCAAGCAGGCTGTATGCTGAAATTTATCTCCCATTCATTCCCATCTATTTATGCATGCAGCTGGCAAAACTTGTGCTCTGTGTAGTCACCTTCACTGGATGTCGGTATTTCATTCTTACTTCATCTGAACTTTTCCAAGAAACCTCTCACAATCTCAAAAACTCTAAAGGGGTGAGTTTGGGGTTGGCATGGATACACTGCAATAGTTAAAATGGATAACCAAGACCTACTGGATACACAAGGAACTCTGCTCAATATCGTGTCACAGCCTTAATCAAACAAGAATTTGAAAAAATGTGGATACATGTATCACTGAATCATTTTCTATGCACCTGAAACTAATATATTGCTAATCAATTATATTCCAACATATAATTAAAAACTTACCACTTTTAACGTAAGACAAAAAATAAAAGCAAGCAAATAAACAAAAGAACCAAAAGGTGTAAGAGAGGTGAAAACCATGTAATCTTAACATATCGTGGTGGTATTTGTATCTCTTTCCTCCTATGGTATTAGTGATGCTATGTAACTATCGTTCAACTGCATTTGTTTATTCATCATGTTATTTCTGCTCTCAGACACCATTGTATCTTCTCCCCTTCCCCAAACACACACAAGAACATTCACATAAATTGACAACCATAAACACACACAAGCATACACAGCCACTCACAACCTCACTCACATACACACATGCACACATATATAAACTCACACCCAATTTGCCCTGTATTCCCAGTACTCTATGATGCCTTCAGTGTCAAATATTAGCTCTAACTCACAGGGTTGAAGTTTATTGCTTTCCTAATAAAGGCTGGATTTGGTTGTTCTGTTCTTTGTTTACTTGACTTCAAGTTCAAGACACAAACTCGTACAAAAACACTCCAGAAGGTAGTTATCTAAAGCTATTAATCCCTACTGTATCTGACACCTCAGGGAGGGTGTATTCTCTCATCTCATTTTATTCTAACAAAAAGAAGGTGATTTTTATTGATTTATTATGAAGCATCATCATTGTTTACATTTGTTATCTCACTTGATCCTTCAATGATCAAACAAGACTGCATTGCCATCCCAAGTTTACAGATCAGGATCTGAGGCTCAAGAAGTTTGCTCTATACTGAAGACAGTATAGCTAGGGATTTGTAAGTATGGGAGCTTAATAAATTATTTTTTCCTTCAGATCTCTTGCTCATCTTCCAATATTAATCTCACATCTAAGAAGCTCCAATATTTTGGCCACCTGATGTGAAGGGTTGACTCATTGGGAAAGACTCTGGTGCTGGAAAAGATTGAGGGCAGGAGGAGAAGGGGGTAACAGAGGATGAGATGATATCACTGACTCAATGGACATGAGTTTAAGCCAACTCCAGGAGATAGAGAAGGACAGAGAATTCTGGCATGTGACAGTTCATGCAGTTGCAAAGAGTGGGACATGACGTATGGACTGAACAATAATAGCAACAGCAACAAGCTTTTAAGGGCTTCCCTGGTGGTTCAGATGGTAAAGAATCTGTCTGCAATGCAGGATACCCAGCTTCAATTCCTAGGTAGGGAAGATCCCCTGGAGAAGGAAATAGCTACCCACTCCAGTATTCTTGCCTAGAGAATTCTACGGATGGAGGAGCCTGGTGGGCTATAGTCCGTGGGGTCACAAAGTATCAGACAGGGCTGAGTTACTAACACACACACAAACAATTCATAGCAATTCTTATGATTAATATCACATCTCTATCCACCACAGCCTGATCCAATATGAAAAATAGGTAATGAGAATGTACAGATTACATATCAAATCTATTATAATTATAGAAAACTTAAATCTTCATCATTTTTCTTTTTCTGGCTTTTACACTCTTTTTACCCTTTTTCTCAATTTCTTTCCCTGACTGTTGTGAAACTACATACTTTACACTGATTCTGTCTCAGTAAGACTTTGTCTACAGAGTCATGAATACAACACCAAAGTAAAGATGAAAATTTATTTTACTTTATTCTATTCACATACATCAGAAATTGGTATGAATATAGATCTGGGTAAAGGGTAGGGAATAACAAATGCTTCCGAAAAGAACTTGTACAAGAAGGAACAGCTTGAACATTTTGGATTAAAGCTGGTTTGATGGACTGAATATATGTCCCTCCCCAAATTTGTATGTTGAGATCCTAACCCCAAGGTGATGGCAATAGAAGATGTGGCCTTTTGGAGAGCATTAAGTCGTGAGGATGGAGTCCCAATGAATGAGATCAGTGTTTTTAAAAAAGCAACCAGAGAAGTCTCTTGATGTTTCTACCATGTGAGGACATGGTGAGAAGACCAGAAAATGAATCCTCCCTGAATTGAATAGACCAGTGCCTTGATCTTGGACTTCCCAGTCTTCAGAACTGTGAGATAAATGTTTGATGTTAAAAACTCTTAGCTGTTACTATTCCTGTTATAGCAGTCCATACAGACTAAAGTATGGTTTATGTCCTGAAAAGTTGAAAGGGGGAAAAAAGTGACAAATAAGGACCATTTTTATTGAATGCTGTATCTAATGTGTGTTTGAACACTTGTGATAATTGAGAACTTTTTGAAATAACATTCTTTATAGAGGTCAGGCAGTTTTGGAACTATTTTATTAGTTGAGTTTAAACCTGACTCTCAAAAATGTCTCTTCTTAATTCTAACTTTGAAAGTCACTAAACCTTTTCCACATTCATATACTGTTGTTCTGTTGTTTAGCTGTGTCTGATTCTTTTGTGAACCCCTGGACTGTAGCCCGGAGGCTCATTAGTAAATGAGATTTCCCAGGCAAGAATACTGGAGTGGGTGGCCATTTCTTTCTCTAGGGGGAATTTTCCCAACTCAGGAATAGAAACTGCATCTCCTGAATTACAGACAGATTCTTTACCACTAAGCTACCAGGGAAGCCTTAATTCATGTAGGTGCTCATGCTAAGATGTGGACGACCCCAAGGACTATAGCATGCCAGGTTCTTCTGTCCGTGAGATTCCCAAGGCAAGAATACTAGAGTGGGTCGCCATGCCCTTCTCCAGGGGATCTTCCTGACCCAAGGATCGAACCCATGTCTTTTACATTTCCTGCACTGGCAGGTGGGTCTTCACAAGCAGCACCACCTGGGAAGCTCAATTCATGTATAATAATGATGAATCATCTAAACACATGATCATCTATTTTCAGAATCAGCATGCTGGAACATCATCTCCATTATGAATCCTCAGTCAGTGGAGGAAAAAAAGCCCCTAGCTGTTTCTTTCTCCTGCCCTACATATTAGTTGGATTCATTTCTTGATATGTGTCTCCCTAGGCCTTATACTAAAACTAAGCTGAACAACAAAACCACCCACTGGACACTCTGTGTCCCTTTCCACTTTTCTACCATAAATATTACTGTGTCCTTAGCCTGTAGTGCCCTTCTCAGTATTCCTGGATATCAAAAGTCTATTCATTTTTTAAAACTCACTTAAAATATTATCCAATAGGTGATAAAACATAAAAGTATGGACTTTGGGGTCAGACAGGATTTAAGTTTGCCATTTGCCCTGAAAGGTAGAGCAAATTATTTATCTTCTCTGAGAGAATAAGCCCTTGGCTTAGGTTTATGTTCCCTGCTTTTCTCCACATAAACTTATTTTAAGTGATCTCATGCCTTTAAAAAGCATTCATAGCCTCTAAACCCAAAGTATTATCTGTAAGAAAACAGTTTGAACTTAAACCATATATGCCCACGTCTCTCCTGGACATTTTCAGTTTTATAGTCCAAACAACATGTCCAAGTGGCACAATTAATATCCTCTGTACTGTTTTATATATATATATATATATATATATATATATATATATAATAAAATGAAATGAAACAGAAAACTATGTTTTTCTTTTCAGCAAAGGAAATTCTCAAGAATCTAATTGCTTGTGCAGAAATTTTATAAATTTTGCCCTCTTTTTCTTTCTCCTATATCCAATCCGACACCAATGCAGTTTCTGGAAACTCCTGAACCCCGCCCCCCATATCCATCCAATACCCCTATCCTAGTACAAGTTCACATCATCTTTCTTTCAGCGTCTGAACAGCATCTTAAATGGATCCCCTGCTTCATTTCTCACCCTCTGTTGTCCATTTTCCAGAAAATAACAACCAAATAAATTTTTTTAATCACATAGCCATTCTGCTTTAAAACTTTTCCTGCCCTCCATTATTCTCACCATGCAGTAGAAGCCCTTTCCCATCATATACAAGGTGTATGGATGAGGTGCTGCATACCACCTGTCTGAACTGGCTCCCCCCACACTCTCATTGTCCACTTGCTTGTCTGCTGTGTTGCTTCTGTCCATTTTCTAGGTCTTTGCTTCTGCTTTTCTCTCTATGATGTTCTTCTGTAGAATCTTCCCAAGGCAGGCTTATTTTCAACCTTCAGTGTTTGACACAATTATCAGATTTCTGTTTTTTTTTTCCTTGTTAATTTTGTGTTCTGTTTACACCTCTAGAAAAATAGTAGAGCCATAATAAATGTCATGAATATTCTGTTCATAGATATATCCCAAATGCCAAGTATAATGCCTGCCAAACAGTAGATCCCAATATCCACCATCCCAGATCCCAAATAAATATTTGTGCTTGAATGAATGTGTGTTTCAGTGTTGTCTCTGCCAATAAGGATAATGACAGTCTCTTCTTCAAGATGCATTGGAGGTTAAATGAGATAATGTTGCATATTAAACTACTTTAGAGTTTACATTGTCTTCTATTTCATTCCTGAGTGTTTGACAGTTTCTGGAACAATGTAAGTGCTTGATATAATCTGGACACATTTTTTTTTTTAAATTAGGAAAAGAAATGTGCTTTGTTTCTAAAATTACACCACATGTCTGAACATAAAATAATGTTAAATCCTCATCTCCCAGCATTTTTATCATATTTAAAAGACTTCTAATTTTAGCCATATTTTTAAATAGCATCATTTTTGTTGGCTTTAATTTCAAAACCCAAAGCTTGCAATAAGCAGAGAAGGAACTCAATTAAGCAGAGCCCATAGAGCAAATATTTAATTCCATTCTCATCACTCTGTCATTAATAGGGCAATCACCCAGAAATGGGGGGATTGATCATCAGCAATGGAATAATAATTGTGAAATAATAAAGAAAAGATAGTGCAAGACTATTAGAGTTTTTGAATCAGTGTTTATATCCACTAGTTACAGCTCATTAAAAAAAAAAAAAA